>MU405325.1:0-136433 GCA_022836615.1 Annulohypoxylon bovei var. microspora
AGGTTATTATTATTTTTCCTTTTTTTTTTATTAATAAAAATAACCTCATTTTTAACCTTATATAACACAAGTTTACCATTATTTATAAAAACCGTTACAATTTATTAAAAAAACTTATAAAACGATTTTATTAAAAAAAAATATAATAATAAAAATTTTATTAAATATTTTTTAAAATAATAATTTATTATTAAAATTATTAAAAACATAAAAATAAAACTTAAAAATAAATAATTTATTATTATATTTTATAATAATTATAAAAAAAAATAAAAAATTAAATCCGATTATTTTATAAGTTTTTCCGTAATAAACATTATATAATCATTAATATTATCGAAAATTTCGTGAATAAATTCCGAGAAAAAATTAATAATAATAACATTAATAATAATTATAATAATAACCATTAAAAAAACACCGTTAATAACATTTAAAAAAAAATTAAATTATTAAAAAACTTAAATATTTATTAAAAAAATAAAATTAAAATAATAAAAAAAATCCCTTTTATTTTAAATATAATAAATATAATTATATTAAATGTAATTATTTAAAACTTAAAAATTAATAATTAAGTTAATAAATTAATATAAATAAAAATAATAAATAAATTAACGCACCGTAAAATTAACGCCGTTTTAATTATATTTTTTAACTTTTATAAAGATTTTTTTAATATATTATTAAAAATAATAAATTTTATATTATAAACGTTAATAAAAAAAATTTAAATTCATTATTTAAAAATTATAATTAAATTAAATATTTATAAAATTTAATTTATATACCGTTAACTTTATAATTTATTTAAAAAAGCGTAACGATAATAAATAAATCGTTTAATAAATTAATATTATAAAATATTAATTTTTATAATTTTAATAAATAATAAAACAAATTATTATATAATATAAATATAAACATTTACGTAATTAATAATAAAATTAATTTTAAATTTAATATAATGGTAAATATTTACGGTAAAAGCCATAAAATTAATATTAATAATAATTTTATATACGTTATAAAAATTAAAATAAATTTTTTTTTTTTTTAAAAAGTTAATAAAAAACTTAAAACCTTAAAATTATAATACACGTTATACGTAAAAAACTTCCCGCTTAAAATTTTTTTAAATAAATTATATTATTAAATAAATAATTAATTAAATCGTAACTTAATTTATAATTTTAACGAAATAATTTTAATAATTTTTAATGTTAAAAAATAAAAATTCCTTTTTTAATAATATAATAAAAAAAAACCAAAGATCGTTTATTTTTTTAAATAATAAAAGCGTAAATTAAGGTTAATAAAAAATAAAATTAAAAGCATAATAATAACTTTAATAATTAAAAAACTTAATAAATTATTTAACGATATTAAAAATAAATTAATATTTTAATATCGTCGTTTTTATTATTTTAACGTAAAACGATTAAAATAAATTATTAAACGTATAATAAATATAAATTTAAAAATATCCGACATTTTATTTTTATTTTATTTCGTATATAATTAAATAAAAATTATAAAAACTTTATCGAAAAATCTTTAAAAACATATTAAATATATTAATAAAATTATTTAATATAATTTAAATAAATTAAAACTTATATTAATTAATAATAATTAATATTTTACGTTAATCATCGAAAATCATAATAAATATAAATAATTCACCTTTTATAAAATAAAAAATAAAACATTATAAACGTTTATAATATATATTATAATAATATTTAAAAAATTATTAATTTTACCCGTATTTAACGATAATTTTCATAAATAAATAATTACATTAAAGTTAAATAATAATAAAAAATTCGAAATGAATAAAATTTAAAATAAATATAACGATATAAATATTAAATTTATTATTTTTATCGCATATAATTAATATTAAAATAATAAAATTAAGCGTGGAATTTAAGTTTTATAAAATTTATTTAAAGTTATAACTTTAATAATAAAAATCTTAATTTATTTTTAAAATTATATTATAAAAGCATTAATTTATATAATTAATAAAATAAAAATAATAATAATTAAAAATATTATATTTTATAAAAATTATTAAAACGATTTAAATTTTAAAAAAAATTATAAATTTAATAATTTATATTTATAAATTATAAGCATATAATATACCGCCTTTATTAATAAAAACCATCGCATTAAAATTAAAAAGTTTAAAACTTAAAATATAAAAACTTTTTTTTTAAAATATAATAAAAAGCATAATTTTATTATATAATTCCTTAAAAATAATCGCTTTTTAAAAACCTTTTATATTATATTTTATAAATATTTAAATAATAAAAATAATACCTTAAACTTTAAAAATATCATTAAATTATTACTTTAATATATTTAATAATAATTTTATTATAAAAAATTATAAAAAAACATCGACGTATAAAATAAAAATAATAATATAATAAATAAAAATATTATAAACGATAATAAATATTATATTTATTTTAAATGTAATAAATTTAAAAAAAAAATTAAACTTATATAATTATAAAACTTTTAATAAATATTACGAAATTTACGTTATTTTAATATTATACATTTAAAAAAACAAAAATAACGAAGTTTTCGAAAATTTCGTTAATTTTTACGATATAATATTAAATTTATTAAAAAAATTATTCGAAATAAAATAAAAACGTGCTTTTAAAAATAACGATTTTTTTAATAAACTTATAAATATAATTAAAAAATACCATTTATTTATTATTAACGTTAACGAACTTTCATTTAAAAATATTATAACGAACTTTAAAAAAAAAAAAATCGAGGTTATTTTTTTAAAAATTAAAAAAAACTTTAAATATAAAACTTTTAAATTTATTAATAACTTTAAAATTATTAATAATTATTTTATTAATGTAAAATAAATATTTAAAAAAAAGTTTTTATTAATAAAAATTTTAAATAAATTTAAAATTCACATTTACACGCGAAAATTTACGTAATAAAAAAACATTAATTATAATAAAACGTTAATTATAATTATAAAAATAATATTATAATAAATATTAATAACTTTAATAATATTTAAAAAATAACACGTTATTTAAATCGATTTTATTATTATATATTTTAATAGTAATTTTAAAAAATATATTTTTATAAAACTTTTTTTTATATTATTTAAATATTTTAAAAAACATTTTAAAGAAATCGTTAAATATAATTACGTAATTAATAAAATTATTAAATTAATAAACTTATTATATAAATTAAAATAATTAAACGTAACTTAATAAAAAAAAATTAAAATTTTTTTATAACGATTAAATTTTAAATTTTTACATTTTAATAATATTATTTATTATAATAAAAAAATTAATATTATTATAATTTTATATATAAATAACTTTTTATTATTTAATTTAAGTTTAATAACCTTATAATAAATTATAAAAAATATTAAAAAAAACATGTTTATTATTAAATTAAATAACGTAAATTAATTTTTAAATATTAAAATAATATAATTTTTTTAACGAAAAATATTAAATTAAATTAAAAATAATATATTATTAAAACATTCGTTAAAATTAAGTTTAATAATAAAAAAAACGTAAGATTTTTTTATAAAATTTATATTAAAAACTTTTTATATTTTAAAAATAAAAATAATTATATTAATTTTCGTAATATATTTTAATATATATTATTAATAAATAAAATAAACTTTATAATTTATTTATTAAAATTTAATATTAATTTTATTATATTTATATAATTTAAATTTATAAATAACTTTATTAAAAATCATTTAATAAATATTAAACGTATATTAAAATATTTAAAAAATAAATTATAAAAAATTATTCGTTATAAAAAATTTATAAATAATTATAATTATATAAAATATAACGACTTAAAATTACATAACATTATTAACGTTAATTACGTAATAAATTTAATTATTATAAAATTTATTATAAAAATTATATTTTATATAATTAACGCATTAATTTTATAATTATTTAAATTATAAATAATAATAATATAAAGTTTTAATAAAACCGAATACGTAACTTTAATAATAAAAATAATAAATACCACGTAAATTAAAAACTTTTTATTAATAAATTAAAAGCTTTATCCGTGTTTTGTCACGTGCTTTATCACGTGTAATTTGTAAATAAAGCACAATAATTAAATAAAAAAATGAAAGGATTTTTATTATTAAAAGCGGTTAATATAAAAGCATTTAAAATTTATTTATACGGGTATAAGTTTAATTTATTTTTAATAATTTAATTACGACTTTAATAATACACATTAATTATTAATTTATTTACGTGAAAAGTCCTTTACTTTTTAATAAAATTACGATAAATATTAATAAATTTAATAATTTTATTATTTAATAATAATATTATAAAAACGTAAATTAAAAATATAATTATTAATAAAAATAAACGTTATATTTATAAAAATTATTATTACATTTATTAAAAAATAAAAAATAATAATATCGAAGTTAAATACGTAAATATAAATAATAATTTAATAAACGGTTTTATAAAACCATTAAATTTTATAAAATATAAAAGATTTTTAAAATTAATAAAATTAAAAACCTTTTAAAATAATTAACATAATTTCGTAATATTAAAAAAACGTATAAATAAATAAGCAATTAAAAATCTTAAAAATAAATCATAAATACATTAACCACCTTAAAAGGGCTGTTACCCCACTTATAATACATTAAATAAAATTCCTTAAGCAATTAAAGAAGCTTTAATTTTTAAGAATAACAACCAACTTTAACACACGTAACGATTAAGCTTTGAATGTCCACAAATTATCAAAAATGCTATACTTACCGTACGCAACAATGTAGGACAAGGTAAAATATAAAAATATAAAAGGGGCAATCCTTCAATTTCAACGGGTTGGACCATGATATATCATTGTTATGGTGACGTTCTACCGACCTTGCCACTGTTAGTATGCCTGGGTCTCACCAGTGAGACTGAGAGGTATCCATATTAGTAGTTCATGGGTTTAAGGGGTCTTAGTTGATATGAAGGCCTTTTGTTGATGGTTTGAGTATCGATCATTTTGATATTTGGTACATAATGGTTCTATAGAGGTACTATTCTCCTAAGTCCTTACTTGAAATGTCAAGGGCCAAAGATTAGGACTCTAGGAAGGACCAGTTATATCCCTAGTGGAACGAGGATTTTACCTACCGATCAGAATGTTTCCGTAGTCGATGATATCTGCTAGCACTGCTCAAAGTAAGAAGGAATAGAACGATAGAGCAGTATCGCAGGAGTCTACCATACCCCTTGAGAAGTAGTCCCTGAAGACCAAACTTACCGAAGAGAATAAACACATTCACTAGCAAAAGTCAGCCCCAGGAGCCGTAGAATTTAGATAGTAACCCGAGTCCATTGTGTCCGAAATGCATTCTATTCACATACCATAGCCACTAGCAGAACCGAGTCCAATGCCATCCTACCATGTCACATCATATCACGCCAGTCCCTCCCTCATCGCCCTTCTTCTCACCACCACGAAGCCGTCTCCGCGACAGACCAAGCAGCGAACCCCCTTCCACCGCCAGAACAACCTCCTAACCCACGTCAACAGAATTAAGCAGCCTTCTTGGCAAACTCGACGCGCAGGATCAGGTGCTTGAAGCCGTAGCCGTCCATCTTGTTGCAGGCCTTGACGGCGTCGTTGCGGTCGGCGAAGCTGATGAACGCGAACCCCTTCGCGAGACCCGTCTCGCGGTCCTTGGCCAGGAACACGCGCGTCACGCGCCCGAACCGCTCGAACATGTCCCGAAGCTCCTGCTCCTCTGCCATCTCCGAGACCTATATATAGACCCGCTGGTTAGAACCCGCTACTAGACGAATAGGGGTGGAGTAAAAGTGAAAAAAGAAAAGGATATAAAAAAACTCACGTTCGTCACGCGCAGCGTAGCGAAGTCGTCGCGCTCGCCGTACTTGCTGCCGCCCATCCGCTCGCCGCCGGCCGCGCCGCGGTCCCCGCGCAGCGCAGGGGGGACGTAGCTGCCCTTCTTGCCGGCGCCAGCAGTGCCCTGAGTAGTAGCAGCCAGCTCATCGCCCATGCCAGCGGCCGGATCAGCGCCGCCCTCTGCACCAACAGGGGCCATGGTGTCCTTGTAGGGACAACGAGCGGTGAAATGCTCACCGTTGCAGATACGGCACTTGACGGTCTTGTCCTTGAGCTTCTCCTTCATGGCGTTGGCGTTGACGTCCTTGGCCTCGTCCTTGGTGTCCTTGCGCCAGTTGGTGCTGAGGCGGAAGATGATGTTCTCGCCCACCGACGTCGTGTCCATCTGCGGCCCGGCCCCGTCCTTCTCGCTGAGCCCGAACTTGCCCCACGTCTTGCGCTCCGCCACGCGCGGGTTGACCACCTCGCGGTGCGTCACCAGCCGGATCCGCCGGGTCGTCTTGACCTTCTGCCCGTTCTCGTTGTAGCGGTAGCTGATCGTGGTCTTGGTGCCGTCCTTGTTCTGGAGGGTCTGGGGGGGCGGGAGCTCGACCGTGACCTCGTCGCCCTCGTCGTCGTCGGCCCAGTCTCTGTTTTGCGGGTTAGTAAGTTCATTGTCGATCACGCCGAGTACAACGAAAATGCGGGGATCTCTAACCTGTTCTTAGTAGCCATATTTGCGGTTTTTGTCACTGCGGTGATACGAAGATCTCGTCGTGATAAATGGAAGCTGCTTCTTGGTTACTGGTTACTGGTTTTTGTGTGGCTTGGAATAATAATTTCAAGTCTGGGTTTGAGTTTCTAATCCAAAGTGTGGGGTCTCAAATTTCTTATCGGTACCACAAGATTTGCCCCGCGCTATCAATTAAAGTCTGCCTAGGTGGTCTGTGCATCGTGGTGCTGTAAGGAAGAAGAAAGTACCTAGGTACCTAAGTACTGCCAAAGTCATGATTGCCTCATTGCCATTGTACAATTTCACTATTTTCACCATATTAGCTGAAGTGGTATAGATTTGATAAACTCTTTTAATAAGTAACATAGGAATATATTCTGCACTGAGAAGTCATCTCTTCAATTTAATCATACATAGCATAATGAATGCTTCATTTAACTTTTACTTTTTTTGATATTACACCTAGATGAGGTACCCAATTACCAGAAGTCCTTAGCCCCTAAGATCTTCCTTGAATTTTTTATGAGGTAAGTAATATGAAGAAGAAAATCCAAGTGCCGCCGATGAGCTGGCTGTAAGGCGTAATGTCCTTTGAAGACACAGATATTTTCCAAGTGTTAAAACATCCCTCGTCGCTAATAATCGTATCCATCATCATATCTTTTGATATGTTTTCGTCGTCTTCATCGCCCACACCATCCAACATCCAGCTTCCAATACATCGTCGTTCGTTTTACATGTTAAAAAAAAGCATTCCCGTAAGGGCCTGTTGTATTCTCTCCAGTAGTTGGGTCTAATATAGGCATAGAACCAGAACGCCAATCATTATCGTAGGGTCGTAGGTATAAGAATACAAAAATATACACGAAGCAGAATATAAAACCAAAATGACTTAAAGAAGATAAAATAAATAAAATAGAAGAAAATAAAAAAGGTATTGAATGTCAAGTATCACGCTCTGATACCCCTGGGTAGGTTGGACGAACGCTTCGGAGGGAGTGGAGGAAGAGCGCACGTCGGCGGAGGTGCCGGAGGAGGTCCATCGACTAGATGTGGCAAGCTCCTCCTAGTCAAAAGAGTCCTTTCCCCAGCATCTACCGATAAGTATTGATTCGAGAACGCTTCTTGCTGCAAAGCCTTGAGGGAGGGTGCTGAGCGTTTAGGCGTGCATATTAAAGCTGGTGCTAACGTGTAGACTGGCTCCTCAATAGAGGGTAGGTTAGGTTGGTTGTGGTGAATAAATGAATGTCGATTATGATGAGGTGGGTTTGGGTTATCAGCCAGTAGGAGCGCATGCTTATAAGATTGATGTCCAAAGTTCGAGTTCATCGACGACCTCCGCATTTCAAGAGATGAAGAAGCTCGGCGGATTTCTTCAGGAGACCCTATAGTTTCTATAGTCTGGGCCCTGGCTGGTCGAGCAATAAACGATTTGTCTACTTCAAAGTACGGAAGTGTTAACTGTTGTTGACTAGCACGTATATTGCGTTTTTCATGAAACGGTGCGATTATGCTGGTGCTGGTGAGATGAGCTTCTTCCGTCATTTGTTTTAGAATTTGACTCTCGGGAACTTCGCTCTTCTCATGCGGTCTTTGCTTAGGAGCATGAGCGTAGTTGGTCCGAGGTACGAACATGGATGGTGTGTCAGGTGCCTGTAGAGGGGGACAGCCTTGGTTGGTTGGACCGGTAGGTGAGTACGGCGATCTTGGTGACGGTTGATCAAGTACAATAGAAAGAGGGCGGGATATCGTGAGTTTTGTTGGCGGACTTCGTCGGAGTGGTCTTATCGGCCCTTCTCGGTCGGGGGTCTGCGGCTGATTTTCTTGGGAGGCGAGGGTGGACAAATTCATAGCCGAATACCGCCGGCCAACTGCATGTGGTACGCTAAAGTTAGGTACGAATTGATGCTTGTTCTCGTGGACCGACGTTAGCGAGGACGGCAGGTTTGGGATTGAGCGGCCCCGGGCGTCTAAGCGAGGATCAAAACTTGGGATCATCGTTTGCATGGACTGTCTCCGGTTCGCAATCGCGGCGGCATTAGGACGCGGTCTAACCTCGGGAGTAGGTGGTAAGGGCTTCTGGTTTAGTTGAAACAGTTGCTCTTCTCCATGGCTTGAGAAGCTCGCTCGAATCGGGGAAGTTGTCGGCGATGATTCTGCTGACGAAACTATAGTCCGTTGTCCGGATGAGATGAACGAGAGTCGATTGTTGCTACTACCGCTACTGCCGCTGCTACCACTCCCGCTACCACTGTCTCGAAGGCTATCCAGGCGTTGACCGTCTGATGAAACCATGCTTGAGCCGTCATCTACCGTTGATTCCGACATTCGCTCTAATCGAGGTTCTGCGGGCTCCGGCTCACTTGGTTCAGTAGGATCAGCGAGCGCGTTCTCTTGGTTCCATGAGAAGTCCGGCGAGATGATGCGTGAGAAGCGCGCTGGGTCTCGGACAACCAATGTCCTCTGGCTTGATTGGTTCCTTAGCATCGTGCCGTTATCCATCTCGGGCTTCCCAGTTTCTGATAGCTTCTTTTTACCTCCTAGCAACTCGATCTCCCGTCTCAAGATAGCAAGCCAGGTATCCATACCTTCGGGGCTTTCAAAAACAAGTAGCATATTAGAAACTTGTCGCTTCTCAACCCCTCTAAGGGCGAGCTTCGATCTGAGAGACTTTGCGTCTAGAGCTGGGTTCCCGTCAGCATCTGTAGATGATGCTACCTGCACAACCCAGTGTTTTCCTGGGATGAGGTCACTCGCATAAGCAGCTGAGTCCCGAGTGAGATGCAGAATCTTCTCGGGTAACCTATCAAAGCGGCCTTCTCCCGTATACTGGAGTAGGTATCCGGATGTGACTAGTGCGTAGACCTTGCTTGTCCATTCCGGGGCATGCTTGGATTTCTTCCTCCTCTCTGTCTCACCCTTTCGCCCAAATCCGGACGGTTCGCCCTGGTCCAAAGCAATATTACTTCTTGAAAATTCGTTATGTGGTGAGTTATCCTTTAATTCGTTGAGGCGGGATAGAGCATCTATCGAAGTGACACAGGCCGGCAGTGATGCGTATTTAATTGCCTGGGGATACATCTGGAACAGCGGCGGCGGGATAAAACCAGTGACCGAGTCTCTCGCCTTCGAGGATCCTTGCTGACGGAGTTTGCCTTGGTTAACAGTAATGCTATTTTGTCGTAGCCGTGAAGACGCCGAAGAGGTTGCAGACGCTGGCGACTTCACCGAAGACGGAGGTGAACTAAGAAGGGTAACTTCTGAACGGGAAGGATGAAGTCTCTGGGGCCAATTGCCGATATCCACCAACGACGAACGCTTTCCACCGTACCGTGATGAGTCCCTTGACGATGGTGCTTCTTCTACTATTTTTTCTTCCTTCACCATTTTTGACTTGCTGAATATGTTCCTCAGGCCGATCCTAGATTCACGCTTAGGAGGTCGTAGTGGAACTCTAGCCTCGTTCCTGATAACTGTTATGTCTGGTGGCCTAGCTCGCCGTATATCGCGTGAACGATTCTGGAGTGCCTCGAGAGCTGGACTCGTCGGACTCGTAAAGCCTGATTCTGCCATTGTGTTTTGTGTGCGGAAGTTGTTGAGGAGTTAGTGAGGTAATGATGATTATGGTTTGCTGAAATAGCTTTCAACTATGTATATATTATGTGTAGACGGGTAAAGAGATCTGAGATGTGCGGTACGTCATCCAGAGACATATGGTCGTAGACGAAAAGCCAATGCAGCGATAATAAGGTCCGAACAGACATATGAGACTTTGGTAAAGTGTAACCAACAAGTCAACAATCGACGAGCCTCAATGCATCAGTCGAAGAAAAGAAAAACAGCCGAGATCATGAGGGGAAAGCAACTAGGGCTTGTAAATATGAAGTCAAGGCAACCCTGTGTTGTAGAGCTTGAGGCGAGGATCGTCCTGTTAGAAATCCAATACGGCAGACAGCCCTAACTCCCGGCGCAACTATACGGCGGGCGATGACTAGTAGTATATAGCTCCAAGCTAATTGTATTAAATGGTCGTGAGATCTTATTAGTGGTGGAGTTTGGGCAAAAAGAAAGTGAGGGCTAGATCGTAAGAGCCTAACGAGACAGGAGGATAGGCAAGAGTTTTAGAAGGACAAGATTAAGGATTAAGAGACACTTCGTCTAAGCCACCCGCACACGGCTTGTTGGTAGGTCACTAGTATGTATAAGAAGGTGTCAGGTAATGCAGAGGCTCTTGATCCGCGGTCTCACGTTTTTTTTCAGACTGAGACCTTAAGGGAGAAGAGGAAGGGAAGGGCTGGGACGGAACGCAGAGGTCAGAGAGAGAACTTGCATACTATGTACAATACATACATGCACACACACATGCAAGTCTAGAGTCAGAATAAAACCCCGGCATCAGTACACGGTCGTGAGTGAGAGTGAGAAATTTGGGAAGAAATGGGACCTTGGCCGGTCTGGGATTCGCGAGAGAAAACCCCCCCTGCTCAACTTACGAAGTGGGTTGGACGTTCTTGGACTTGGATGTTCTTGACGGCAAGGGGAAGAGAAGAAAGACCCCGGCCATGGATCTTCTTCCAGCCCGCCGGCCCATGACCGTGCGGCTTGGTGTGGGACTAGCGGGCGCTGCTACAGTACCTGTCAAATACTTGTTTTGTATATCTATTTCCGTCGAGTCTACCCCTGATTCATATGTAGTGTGGGTGTATCTCGTAAGGCAAGTTTTCTGCTAGAGCTGCAACAAAACCTGTCTATCACGAGCTTCTCCAGTGTCCATCTTTTAAAACCATCAAGTTTGCAACATTGGGATTGCTCCAGTTTCCTCGAAGATGGTCCTTGTCCTGATCGTGCCGAATTATGGCATACGATCGACTACGCAATTCAAATAATCACAGATAGGCGCGGAGCACGACAGGATAATTCATATGCGGGCGATGGAGAACACCCCAAACGTGGTACTGCCGCCGCGAACGCCAGACCTCTTACGTTCTTACGTTCGTCTGACGCTCCGAATATGTACCTCGAAAGGGCCGGTTCGCTGAGCCACTTGGAGAATTTGGAGATTTTTTAAAATCCTTTGGTCGGAAAGAAAGCGACGAAAATTCCCGCCTCGCCTTGGAATCGAATTGGAATGTACGGAATAGCGACAAAGAGAATAAACCCCAATGTTTCCCAAGTTTACCTACCTACTCGAGTTTCCCAGGCGTCTAAACCTGCGAGCACGACCAATTATTTTCGACTTGTATTTTCCGCAGCGCAAGTTTGTCACGTTCCGTGCATCCCCAAAGTTTCCATTGTTGTTTTGGACCTGTGAGAAGAAACGCGCCCGTTCGACCCCTGACGAGCATGGCGAATCAACGACGTGCTAGGATGTGATCTCATTCGTGAGCCGCGAAATACTGTTTGGGGGCTGCAGGCTAGCAGGCTAGTACTGGCTTGACAGTGACATCCATAGTGACAGTCCAGTTAGAGGCGGGGGAGAGGTATCGTCACCGCATGCGAATGCCAAGAGCTCTGGTCTTCCCTTTCTTCCCTTCTCGTCCTCCCCAAGTGGAGAGGGATTTCTATGTTGCATTTCTAAGAGCTACGATGTGTTGACTGGTTCATTCCCCTCAATCGACTTTCCGGTAGAGCGTCATGTTCGGTACTACGTAGTTCTAATACCTAGTGGTAAGTGCCGATATGAATGGACAATTCCAAAGTTGGAGGGTCTGATCGTTGGTATTGATCTAATATCACCGCTCGGCGGACGAAGTCGTGTCGATCATCACGATACAAAGATATCGCCATCAAACACCGTTTGGCATAGTTTGGCAAGACGTAGCGAAGCTATCTCGAGAGACTATTGATCTTACAACTTACAATATAATATACAATAATACAATAATACAATAACCACAATATAATCCGCAATACTTGGTATGTACGCAAGATACATTATCTGCATTCCCGGCAACCCGCATCAAGCTGCGTGTCAGACTGTCCAACCACACATAATACGTGCTTCGGGATGCTCTGCGGATTCGTAAGAAATCCCCCTTTGTCACATAAAGTTCTATAAGTTATCGATACAACGAAGGCGATCCAAGTCACTTACATAGCACATAGCACATTATGTGATAGACTGCAGATGCAAAGCGCCCTGCCCTCTCTCTATCTGCCCTCCCTGCCCTTTCTGTGCTGATCAATTTCCAATATTAGCCCGTACCCTGGGTTGTGGAAACGTCAATGGCAGGATCGCAGGGTTCGCGCGCTTTGACAGATTCTATCCGGATAGAGTATGCAAAGAGCCGTATTGGGCTCGTGATCCATCCGTAGCCAAAGTTCTAACAGCCTCACGGACCTCAGGACTCAGAAGTCTAAAGACTAAAAATGAAAAGGGAAGTTCCAACATTTCTATCCCACGAAGTTTGTCTAGGTAGGAAGCGGATCGTCGACCACGTTTCCTCTAATTCCTAACCTCAACCGTCGAAGTCTGCGGTGCTATGGCGGTACAGAAAATGGACAGTTGCATGCTGCATAAGGGATGCTCTCAGCTCAGCTGACATCGCATTCTCGTCCCCGTACCAATTCCAATTTGAGAATACGATTCCTGTACTCCGTCCGTAGGTGCATATCTTCGATCGATGTCTATCTATCTGCTATTGAATTTCCGCCATGCGCTGCACGGCGAAGGATATTTCCTTGTAATGCCACGAGTTGCAGACCCGCGTAAGGCAATGTATCCAGACCAGCGGTAAGTCAGATTCGCATCTAGACCGCGTGTTAGTCCGGCACTTGAACGCTACTATGCGCTATCAAAACTAGGCCGATGGGTCGACCGACTAACAGCTGCTAGGTAAGTCACTATTACATGATAAGCCTCATTTTCGATGCCCAATGGAGAGGAGTAGAGAGGAGACGCATGTAAAATATTCGCTCCCAACACATGCAAGGCCCTCACGTTACCATTACCCTATCCTTATTAACTAGGGAGACACTACAGCGAGCTACAGCAAATCCTCCCACAAATCCTCCCACATCCGACCCCATTAGCCCCGTGTGGCGGCGACGCGACAGGTTCCGCCCAGATAGTTCCTGCAGTAGTGGCCGGCGCAGCCGGGATCTCCCATGTTTTAGCTGAGCATTGGCAGAGCTTCAAGAATTCTCCTCCGTCACCAAACCTGCCGTCGGGTTAATGGCTTCGTTTCGAGGTTCCCGTCGGATCCGGAAGGGAGTATCGGAATGAATCAGATATGACTGTCCGAGCTATATCCCCTTTCTACTAACTAACAAGATTGCTGCTGTTGTTTACGACGTCTAATTAATATATTAAAAATACGATGCTGATGTTTTTATAGCTCTCATCTTATAGCTGGAGAAACTGGGTTAGACCTTGGCCTATACCATCCATGCTAATTCAGCTGAGCAGCAGTCCGTCAATCTGACGACTAACAGGCTACGTAGGGCGCCACGTCGGCGGGACATTCCGTGGGGATTCTTAAGATTTGAACACAGAAAAACTGCTTCCAACGTCCTTTTAAGCCCCTTAAAATCCTTCATAATATCACCCTGTCCGCACATAGTATCCAACCAGCTAGCAGGATTCCTCCCGCACTTATTCCCGTGGCTTACGCACCAAAATAAAATAAAAATTAAACAGTCGGCTCGCCAAATTTTTAAAAGTCTTAGGTCTAGGGTTTCTCGGGGCTCAGGCGGCCCAGCGAGCGAGGGGGGGGGGGGGGGGTGAAATCCTGCCAGCCCGCTGCAGGGGTAATGATTGAAGAAGCAGGGCCGCCACGCGTTGGGAACCGCGGATTGCCATGTTCATCTGCGGTAGCCGAACCACCGGGTCCGCGTGTGGCAGCCGTCGACGATCCTCCTAGGAACCAAAAGGAAAATGGCCGATTTGTAATGGAAGCCCAAGGCAGCCGCAAGGAATAGGGGAGACAAAAACCCTCTCGTCTTCTTTACCGTCCCCCCGTGTGCATTAGGGACGGCAACGATCGCGAATCAAAGGCGGACGATCCCAAAAAACCGGTGCTGGGATGCAGGTAGACGCAGCTACGTATGTATCTGCATTGCCGATCAGGACGGAGCTGCACCCAGGTCACATATCTTTTCTTCAGGCAGTTCGCAGCCGGGCATTGTGAATAGTTGCTTTTTCCCTGCCGAGTTCGAGTTCGCCGACCTGTGCTACTCTCGTGAAGTTCTAGCCCTCGAACCCCGTACTAGAATACGAGCGCTTTCATTCGGGTGTTCCAAGGTATCAATATCTCGTTAAGTCCGTAGTTAACCGCATGTCTGGGCGGAGTATTGGTATTACACATGTCCGAACCACACCTCACTCAGCAATATTCGCATTTGATATCCTCTTACATACTCCCTACCGGTCGAAAATTCCGAGCGAAGCCCACTAAGATCGTCGCCGAAGTCGAGACGTCCCGCTTCCCGTCTGCCAAACCCACAAGTTACAACCCACTTGGGCTGAGATGTTCAGCAGCGATGAGAATTTTTTCTTTTCAAACGCCGACTAGTATCCCCACGCCAATCACAGTACATATTCGTAAGCGTTCATCGCTGATTCACCCTAAAACCTTATGAACCACTCTGCTTCGTAACTTGTTTCGCATTGCTGAGGCGCCATTAGGGCATCCTGCCGCCGTGTCCTCTTCAGCTTAGACGGATGGATCCGTTAAACTTGAGTCCCTCTTGTCGCCAATGCTTAGACCATCCACGTGCTCATGCGCGATGATGCCGATCCAGATGTGATCATCTCGTAGGTATACTTGGCGGTGGTGAAGCCGCCGTTCATTACCACCCGCCAGTTTTAAATTCTGATTGCAAATATCTGCAATTGTTTCCCGAAATATCGATATCCGCTGCCGTCCCGGGGCGGGAGATGTCTTTTGGATTGTTTGATTCGTACGATTGCGAAAGAAATAGGTATACTCTATCACGATAATGCGCTCGGGATCTGTATGTGTATGCACACTTCGGCGCTCGCGACCGGTCTAGAAGATTTAGTAGTGATGCGCCAGTAGTAGTAGAGTTAAGGTAGGCTCGGATCTACTACAATATTCCTAAATGTGTAATCACGACATCTAATATAATTAAAGTCACATTTCTAGATCAAGTTATTCGTAGGATCAACCTCCAATACCGGGTGCTTCGATCGACATCCAAGATAACTTACCCAACCCCTTATGTTGTAGCAGTCGATGAGGGGTATCGCGAGTCTTCGACGTAGTCGAATAGGTGTCGATCCTCACCTCGTCGCAATATATTAACGGGGTATCCTTTTTGATGAGTTAAACCTTAAGCCGGTGATAATTCAAGTCTTTGAAATTCGACGTTATAGGTGTAACTCATTATATCCTATCGAATAGTTGAACTCCGTACCATGTTTCCTCATCTAGATCGAACGTAGATGACGGTTAAGTTAGTAATGTTTCATCGATACTCAAAGCTATGTAGGGTTGGAACACTCGTTGAACCCTCATTATAGGGGAAGGTTCAAATCGATGTCATTCGTTTCTTAGATGATGCGAATTGAATCATAAATTATAAGACAAAAGAACGAAGCTTCAAAATTAAGGGGTAATAGTGGTTATTTCGTGGCAAAGATTCTAGGTAAGTCGTAATTGCTGCCTATTAGTGACTCAGGAGGCAACATGTGGATGATGAGGACACATGACAAAGTTTCTTGCCTTCATGGGAGAAACAGAGTGGTGTTGATGGTTTTAATGTGAATGGTTTCGTGCTGATGGGCTGCCTAGTCTAATACAAACATAACTTGTAGGAAGTCTGGGAAGCCGGAGAAGCCGGGGAACCGAAATATACTCTGCATACAGTACATAGATGTGAACACGATCATATCAGAAGCTTATGTTCATGCAAGGGGAATATACTCGAGTAAAGGGTTTGCGTAAGGAACTCAGCCTGCTTAGACTACGTTGGTACTATGGAGTTATGTTGTCCTTGCATAAACCTAGGTTCATACACATCTGAACGTAACCCTAAGGGTCTTTGTCTTAAGTTGCTTTGTCTTGAGCTAGTTGTATGGTGGAGATGTGTTCGTCAGCCTTGTGATCATCATACCGACCTAACGAGACCTAGCGAAGGAGAGCGTCTCATAGGTCAGGTGCTAGGTAATATAATGAGCTGGATGAGTTGTAAGAGTTCGTATAACAGTCTGTAGATTGTATGAAGATTGAGTCACTACGAGAGTGAGTTGAGGCTACAATGCAAGCTTCGTAAGGCTTTCAATAATTGATTCATATGTACATACATACATACATACATTTGACCTTGGATAAATAGGTACATATGATGTCTCGTGGTTTTAATGGAAGTGGTTTGATAGTTTGATGGTTCCAAGATGGTTCCAGGGTTAAGTGCGGCTCAGGAGACTAGCCCGGACCCGACATTAGCCAGTACCTAGGTTGCTTACATAATACGACTCTTACTTACTGCACAGAATAATAAAGTTCATACAGTTCAAGGTTCCGGGGTCACGTTCCCGGCAAAAGAAATCTAGCCCACATCAACTGACGTCAAGGGTAGCTCTAAATTCCCCACAAGGTCACAACCCACCTGCATAACGAATGTTAATGTTCCTGTGTTCTTTCCCAGGCTGTTAAGTTCCGGTTAGTCGAAAGGCTGTTTGATCTAAAAAGTCTTCTGAAATCGTGAAATCGCAAGAAGAACAACTTCAACATCATCCGATTTCCTTGTCACCTGAACAAACCACCAAAGGATCCAGCTTCAGCCTTCGCGAGTTGGCGAGCTGACGAGGTGTCATTCTACGTGTACAGTCGGTACTTTCGTGCCTTCGTGCTTTCGTTTCCCCCGTTAATCCCCCCGGTCGGCCATCCATACCATGATCGTCTCTTGAACCTCGTCCAGCTCTAAATCTTATTCGATATCCGTTGACGTCTAGACCGCCACCTTGCATATTGTTACTCTATATCGATCTTCCGTATCCTTACCATCTCCACTCCTCCATCTGATTGCCTCGAAGCACCTTGGTTGGCTTGAAGTTTGACAGGCTACAGGCTACAGGCTACGTACAGGTTACAGGCCACGGGCTACAGGCAACAGGTTAGGTACTGTACACTATTAGTGGGTGGTAACCTTTAGAACTGGTAGTTGGCAGCTTAGGTAAACCACCTAGGTTGTTCCTTTGTAACCTTGACCTACAGTATTCGCCCTACCTTATCTACTTTAGACGTCAACATGGCCCCCGACCTCAATTCACTTCCACCATCATCACCATCTGCACGTCCACGTATAATGACCTCTTCAAATGGTAACGGAGACTCTGCCATCCGTGGGGAATCAGCATCACCATCTCCTCGATCAGCATCCACTTTATTACAAGCTGCCGCCACTATGAATGCTGGCCTTCAGCATGAACCTATGAGTATGAGGCGTAAGTTTTTCTCATCACTATATCTTCCTACCTACTCCCTACCCTCCTACTTTCCAACTTACAACCTACTTACACATCTCTCTTGCAGGCTCCTCGAGTAGCTCCCTCTCACGACACCGGCAATCGCCACAGATGGGCCGAAGACGCTCCACAGTTTTGATGAACCTCCAACTTAACGATCCGTCCGTCCCTGGCCCAGGCGAAATGGTCACGGAGGGAAGTGCCGGATATGCCATCGCTAGCCCTCAGCTTTCGGCTACATCTCCTCTACTCATAGGGGGTGATCCTCATCATAACAGGGCCCCAAGTCTAGGAGAGTTGCACCAAGAGCTTGAGGCGGAGCAGGAAGCACAAGTGGTATGGCATATTGTATCGTTCGATCCGAATTTCGGTTAGCTAATATGGGTCATGGTAGAACCGACTTTTACAGATGATTCGCCAGCAGCAACTCCAACTACAGCAGCTTCAAGCAGCACAGGGACAAACCCCAACTAGCGTAGCTGCTGAAGATGCTACCCCGACCTCGGAAAGATCCAGCTCCGTGACGCTTCCGAACCCGGTTGCACAACCACCATTCCCCGCTCCATCAACTTCCGTTCCTCGATCACCGGTCTTCTCGCATCCCCGTTCTTCCTTCGACATCGCCCGTGATGCTCTACACCGTAGATCCAGAACACCAAGCCGTGGTGCACCGTCTCCTAGAATGAGATCTACGTCTATCAGCGGGGAGAGTGGAGAGCCGCATCTTTCCGGTGTCCGTGACGAGAGTGCTTACTACCAGGCTGAAACTCAGTCTTTGGTCCGGGAGAATCAGATGTTGAGGCACAGAATCCGAGAACTCGGTAAGCTATGACATCTATTTACACTTCGATAGTCTGCTGACTCATATGTAGAACGCCAACTGAGCGAGGTTCATGCTAACGCGGCGCTGACGCGAGAACCGGCTCATCATTCTCAACTAACACAATCAACTTCGGTATCCGAGGAGGAGGGAGCAGCAGGGCCATCCTCCGGCCCTACAGCATCTGCTAGCACGGTTCAACCCATTGCGGTTTCGGAGACCCCCAAGGACGAATGAGGGGAATTCAAACTCCGGTCTGTAAAATTAGTCACGGTCTTGAGGCGTTCGGTTGTTCACCTAGGTAACTCGCCACAAACGGACGAGTAGGTTTTCATGTTCTTTTAGTTAAACGTCGGCGTTGGTGGGAGTTCTGGTCAGGGCCAGGGACAAGAGATACGATATGACGAAACAGGGCGTACGGCAACTGTTTCCGGTGTTGTCCCTTGATACACCTCAAACCTCTAGCATTATCGATTTCCTTTTTTTCCGGACGGTGTTTCGGCGTACACGTTTCTCCTACTGCTTTTAGAGTGACAGAATTGTGATGCAAATCACCGGTCTTCGTCAATTACGAATATTCAGACTATGATTGAAAGTATTGATTCATGTGATGTGTTTTCAAATTAAGATAAGGAGTGATTTGATATGCTCGAATTGTAATGTAGTTGCTAATCCGATGATAGATGAAGACTCGGTTATAGTTACTAGTAGTTAAAACTCGTAATAAAAACAAATTTAGGATTGTCATCGAGAAGAGTATATCTAGGTAAAACTTGAATGATATCTTATACCCTTATTTAAAAGATACTTGGTTTTATATAGAAAATCCCAAATGTTATAAAATATTGCATTGGGCATGTTAAGGTAACTGATCTAATGATAGCAGGCCAAACCAATAATTGTGTTATAACGACGAAGTCTGGTAGTAAAATGATATATGATGTGTAGATATTTGGACGTTTTATACAAAATGCATGAAATAGTCGCTAATGCAGTAGCGGTGCGACCCGATGATATCCCCGGTCTTAACTGGGCCGTATTTTATTAGGAAACCTTTTTATATACCTAGCAAGAGCAATGGAGCTCATATCCTTAACTTACCCCAATTCAACCTCTCAACTTCGTTTGAACGAAGATGTTTGCTAGAACGGCTCGACGCCAATTGCGGTCGAGCACTGGTTTGTCCCATCTGGTGCGTTCGCTTTCCAGCACGGCACCGGTTGAGGCGGATTTCACTCATGTTGTAAGTCCTCGTCTGTTTATTTTTTCTACTCCGGTTCCGGTTAGTTGGGGGGATTCATACACACCTATACCAATATAACTAGTTAATACACAGACCTTGACATCCTCACAGCCCCCCTAGGTAATCGGCGGCGGCGTCGTCGGCCTCGCCATCGCCCGCGCCCTAGCCAGCCACAACCCCAGCGGCACCGACACCACGCTGCTGCTGGAGCGGCACCCGCACCTCGGCACCGAGACCTCCTCGCGCAACAGCGAGGTCATCCACGGGGGCCTGTACTACGGGCCCGACTCCCTGAAGACGCGCCTGTGCATCGCCGGCCGCAAGCAGCTCTACGACTTCTGCGCCGCGTACGGCGTCCCGCACCGCAAGACCGGCAAGTGGGTCGTCGCGCAGGACGCCGCCGAGCTGGAAGTCCTGCAGAAGATCCACGAGACGTGCGAGGGCCTCGGCGTGCCGACGCGCTTCGTCGGGCGCGAGGAGGCGCAGCGCCTCGAACCCAGCGTGCGCGCCGAGGCCGGCGTCCTCGAGAGCCCGGAGACCGGCATCGTGGACTCGCACGCGCTGATGGGCGCGCTGCGCGGGCTGTTCGAAGACGCCGGCGGCCTCGTCGCCGCCAACTCCGACGTCATCGCCATCCAGCCGCTGCATCCACCTATCGGGCGCGCCGGGCGCCTCGGCCGCGACGGCTACCGGCTCCTCGTGCGCGACGCCGTCGCGGGCGAGTCCGCCGTCACCGCGCGCGCCATCGTCAACAGCGCGGGCCTCGGCGCCTGCCGGGTGCACAACATGCTGGCGCCGCCGCACCGGCGCGTGCGCCCGCGCTACGCCAAGGGCAACTACTTCAGCTACGGGGCGGCGGCGCCGCGCGTGGGCCGGCTCGTGTACCCCGCGCCGGTCGCCGGCGCCGGCGGCCTCGGCACGCACCTGACGCTGGACCTGGCGGGGCGCGTGCGCTTCGGCCCGGACGTCGAGCGCGTGCGCTTCCCGCACGACCTGACCGTGAGCGCCGCGCGGCTGCCCGCCGCTGTGGCTGCGATCCGCCGCTACCTGCCGGCGGTCGACGAGGCCGCGCTGGCCCCCGACTACGCGGGCATCCGGCCGAAGCTGCAGGCGGCGGCGGGGGACGGGGACTTCTACATCCGCCAGGAGGACGGCTTCGACGGCTGGGTCAACCTGCTGGGCATCGAGAGCCCCGGGCTGACTAGCTGCCTGGCCATCGGCGACTTGGTGCGCGATATGCTATACGGGAACAGGAAGGTGGAGGGGTCGGCGGCGCCGCTGTAAGGTGTATCGGCTGGGGAGGGAGGGAAGGGTGTTTAGGTATGCAGGGTAGGATGGGATGGAGCTTTGATACTGGGTTGTGTGTCGGGTTAGAGATTAGATGAGATTAGATGGCTGCGTAGGTATGTAGGTACCGAGCCTTACCATGTTCTGTCTCCGACTGACAAATAATAATACCTAGCATAAATCACGATTCGGACATGGGTGTGTAGTATGAGGCTGGGTATGTACGTAGGACACTGTAATGCGATGCATGCGATGTAATGCTCGCAATGATACATACATAGTTATGCAAGGAGCCAACCCCGGGCTCGGGATAAGGGGGAGCCCCGACTGATGGGATTGGATTGGGAACGCGCATCGCATTCCAAATCAACCATGCCATTGGAAAAGTGTCCAATAACAAAAATCCGTGAATGGGAAAAAAGGCACTGCACGTATTATTGGTCGAATGTAGGCTATGTACATGGGAATCGATTCGGTATCAGTCAATGCACTGCCAGCAAAACAGCAAAAAACCTGACACGTCGATGGCTTGAGCCATCCAATTTCAATATTGCTCTCTTGCTTTCTTGCTCTCTCTGTCTCTCGGCTTCGCGAAACTCCAATGACGAATCGACTTTTTGTGGAGAACTGCAAGCGTGTCGAAGGAATAAAATCAACTCCCGCCCCTAGGAAATGGGAGTATCACTGGCCCTGGCAAAACGAGAAACAAAGCAAACCTCAGGGAGGGTAACAAATCATCGCGTCCCTGTCCGGGGGAAAATGTAGTAGATGCGAGCAAACAAAAACGCCCTTGCCGCCACCCCTTGATGCACCTTATGTGATTATAAAAACTCCTCAAACGCCGTCAAGAGTTCTTGTCGAAAGTCAACTGATCATAGCTTATAGACGAATGGTGACTAACGGAACTGAAGGTCGGGGAACAGCCTTCTGCCGAGCATATTGACGTGAAGTTCATATATGCCGTCCTCTGCCGCGGCGTACCTATAATTATTTGTTAATCAAGCATATTCGTGGTTGCAAAATTTATGATCCAGCTTACAATGTTCGGCCATCTTCACTCCATGCCAAACCCGCCGTATCATCCGAATTCTGCTGGTGTTCGCGGCTACCTGTTCTGATTCTGGTGAAGAGCGAGTCGTTAGCCCACACGTCGGCGATCACGGGTATTCCTCGACGAGGTCTGCTAGACTCGGTTCGAGCGTTGTCCTGGGTGTCGCGATCGCGGTCGCCTAGGTACGTCGTGGCTAAATTCTCCGAATCGGGCCACGCGGAACTGAATCGTCCAGGAAACCACGGCGAAGAGGCTCGTTCGCGCGACGCCGCCGAACTATCGTTGTTGGCATCGTTATCTTGACCTTGCGTTCGGTTGGCCATATACTGCGAAATGTTATCGACATTCTGAGCTAGCGAGTGCATGATAGATGCGCTCCGTCGTCGTTCTCGCCCCGCAGTGGCAACCCTCCCGAGATCTTGTTCGGGTGGTGTTTGGCTGGTACTTGAACGATGTTGATCTCGCATTCGTTCTCGTTCGATGATGCGAGTCATCACTCCGCTCTGAATTTGTCTTATATTAGCTTCTGGAGGGAATTCATGTGGATACACAAAACTCCTGAGCATGAGCTCAAATTCTGGATCGTCGCCTATTTGGGTAAAAATCTGATACAGATCCGTTTGACTTCCCCTAAGCTGGGGTAAAAGGGGTCTTGATTCAAGGTCAAGACTTACTCGGTCTGTCCAGGCCTGTGGTCTCCATGCTGCACTTCTCTCAGCGGCTCGTTGGCTCCTGTGTTCCGCGGGCCTTTGATCCGGCTGGTCGCTTCGATCACGGATGATTTCCCGCCGTCGACGGTCGCTTTGGAACGCTGCTAGGACCGCAACCTCATCCGCGCTGAAGGGTTGGTTGATTCTCGCCGTGCTAGAAGATTCCGGGTTTGGTAGCGGTCGGTCGGACACTGGTCGATCGGACATGGCTCGACCCCAGCGCTCGAGAAGCGACAGAGATCTCTCGACGTGACGCTCGCCTTCGGCGGTACGTTCGTTTTCCTCGCTGCGCGGGTCAAGTAGGCTTGGTTCGATCGTGCTGCTACTGTCATTAAGAGAGTAATGATTGAAGCCCTCATGGCTACGCAAAGGGATGATTTGTCGTCGCTTAAAATTGGTACGCGCATCAGCAACTCCGATCCGTCCTCGATGCTCCGACCACGCTAGAAGGTCGTGCGGTCCTGGTGAAAAGGCCATGTCTCTCACGGCACCACATTCTTCAGGAGCTCGGTCGGAATTGAAGTAGGTGATCAAGGGATCAGAATCGGGATCCTTGAGACCGACAGCATCAAAGATGGAGATTGTGCCGTACTGAGTGCCTATGGCCAAGTACTTCCCGGACGATGAAAAACAGGCTGCGAAACTACCCCTACATTCCGAAGTATCTTTTTCCCATTCGCCCTTGAGTCGTATCCTTGGTACCGGTACCCACTTGTAAGACTGTCGCGAGACTCCGTGGTAATGTTGGGTGACGGATCGTCGCATATGGATGTAGAGGTAAGGGTCGTCACAGATGGCAACCAGAAGAGTTCCATCGGGGGAGATGACGCCGCGGTTGACACAGTCAGGATACTCTAAAACATCCTTATGTAAATCGGGTTCGTAGAGTCCTATAACAGTGATGGACTTGTCGTTGTTAGCCACAATGGCTACTGGAGAGTCATACTGGCCTGGTGCCGGTGCACCGTTCCCCTTGGGCGGGTGCCACATGGTTATGCAATTGACGCGTTCGGTGCCGACCTTGTAGCTTGAAGCTGACCAGGTCTTGTTCGAACCGTTGATTCGTTCAACAACTGTGAGCATGTCTCGTTGGAGCTGGAGCATGGGACCTTCGGCCATGTTGGAGGACTCCATCGAGTTCAGTCTCGACCGATAGTCCCTGCTAATGTTGTCGGCCTGGATATCACTGTTCCCCGACTCTCTGATGACGACCAACTCCCCACTCTCCCCACCGCAACAGATCCAGCCCTTGCTTGCAATCAGACATCGTGGATGGAAGCTGATAACCTTGATGGTTTCGCACTCACGAGTCGACGTGTCAAGTCGTTGAATGTGGGTGTTGTTGACGCCGGCTGGAAAGTAGAGGATGTGCTGTCGCTCGGCACTAAGTAGTGATCGAAGCTGCCAGTGACTAGATATGGGAGAAACGGTTAGATTAGCTTGCGCGAACAACGGGCAGATATACATATAGATACATATAAACATATAAACATATAAACATGCCCAGTGTAGATAGGTAAGATGAAGTAATAAGGTAGTAAGGTAGTAAGGTAGTAGGCAGATAGGTTATGAGGCTTACATTGGCGAGACGCTGCTCCGATAATGTTTGCGACCTTCTCGAAGAAGTAGGTTGTTCGCAGGCCATAGACTAGAGGTCGATTGTCAATCAGCGGGGTTTAGTACTTAGATGCGCATCAAGAAATCCTACCTGGCCTCCTCGTCTCTAGGCATTTTGCCAATGGCGGGTGTTGATACCGCAATCAAGTCGCATCGATCATGGGAAGCGCGTCGGAAGAAAGTAAGGTGACACGTCGATAGATGCGCCGATCGTAGATGTTTCAGTCGTGGCGGCGAGTGAAATCGCAGACTAGGATGAGCTGGGATGGGGTTGTAAAGTGAAAAGAGTACAATCACATCAGCGGCGACGACGACGAAATACGAAATGGCAGGTGTGCAGAGAAATTAGTTACAAGTTATCCGCGTCCCGGGGTTAAGGGGTGCAAGTTGATTTGCTGTAAAGGTAAATCACGAATGCGGGTCGATTAGGTGTTATGAGGTAGTGTTGAATGGCGACGGGTAGAATGAAATTATTTTTTGTGTTCACAAGGACAATGAAGACAAAGGTCGAAAGGTTCCCTCAGGGAAGGCGGAAGGCTCCTCAGATGACGTTCAGATTCTCAGCGGTAGCAACAGCAGCAACAGCAGCAACGGCCGACAATCAATCCTGGGTACGGGGCAACCACCTACCTACAACCCTGCCCAGCTGGGTGCACCCACCTTTAACGTTCAATGTTAAGAGGTAGGTACGATACAGGTACAAGGTACAGTGGATACTTCAATGTTGCTAATGGTGAGATATGAGGTATGAGGTACGGATGACTCCTTTCCCTTTAACAATTGAATAATTCGAGTGATGGAAACCGTCGTGCAACCCTATATACACTATGGCAACACCAGTGACATAAAGCAATCACTCCCGTTACCATTTGAGTAAGAGGGAAAGTTCCAGGATTCCGCTTTGGTCAAAGCTACGGTAGGTAGGTAGTAATACATCACTAGCCCTTGCAGTGATGCCATTTGGAACTTGGAACAACTTAATTATCCGGATATCATGAGCGGGAGTATCATACAATGTACCTGGTAAACTCGATAGATTTCACCAACAGCATTGCATCATAATAGTTAGGTAGTTATTAAAATGCACATATATATTCACACAGTCCCATATGGACATATCTATATGAATTAAAATATTCTATGAAGTCTTAAGTATATTTGGTAATTACTGTTGCATGTGCTGTGTTGTATGTATGTACGCATTCTACAAACACCAGTGCTTGCAACAACCACCAGGAGCCAATTAGACTAAGCCGGTCATTGATGACTGTACAATAACTTAGGTAACCTACTGTATCTGGAATGGCCTACCAATTGAAGGTCTTAAAAGGATCAACTTAAAAAATTCTAGAATATTATCTAAGCGCGGCTCCATCAGGTCGTGCCCGCTGTCCGGCTCGGAGGTACGTACCTGATTTGTTAGAAGCACAAGGTTGAGCACTTGAACAGCAAGGTGGGGACGGCCGCCACTTCTTGAATTTTTCATTGTGGAATTTTCATTGGACCCGATATTGCCGAATTAGACCGCCCTTCGGGAAGCTCTGAGAAGAAATCTGCTCTCTTCTACGTCGCCGCAGAAATTTTATGGTATCCATCCCGCTAAATTTTTGCCTCTTCCATCCCCCCCCATACATAATAAAAACGTCGTCGGGTCACCTGTACATTAGATCAACTTTCTCCTCCTCTTCCATTCCAATCCTTCCTACCAGTCACTAGACATTTGCGGTTTCCATTCCTCAGCCTTCAATATGTTGGCCGCTCGATCGTTCTCCAGAGCTGTAAGTTAAACCCCGGCATTCCGAAATTTCAAAAATATTTTGTGCCCCCGCGCGACTAACGATGAATTGATTCAACAGCTTCCCCGAGCAACTCCCATAGCTGCGCGATGGGCTGCACCTCTACGGAAACCTTTAGGGGCCAGCTTCGCTCGATATGAGTCGACTGAGGGAAAGGTCCAAGGTGCCGTCATTGGTATCGATCTTGGTGAGTTTACCAATTCTGTTGTTTCAACTTGGCTTTGCTTTGCTTTGAGCGGTATACTGATATCTTCCCTTAGGTACCACGAACTCGGCTGTCGCGATTATGGAAGGAAAGGTTCCCAGAATCATTGAGAACTCGGAAGGTAAGATTATGTCATTGGCGCATATATCTATGTCTATGACAAAAATATTAACTAGCAGCGTGTAGGTGCTCGAACAACACCATCGGTTGTTGCTTTCGCACAAGATGGAGAGCGACTAGTCGGTGTTGCTGCTAAGCGACAGGCTGTCGTTAACCCTGAAAACACTCTCTTTGCCACCAAGCGATTAATCGGACGAAAGTTCAAGGATGCCGAGGTCCAAAGGGACATCAAGGAGGTCCCTTACAAGATCGTCCAACACACCAACGGTGATGCTTGGGTAGAGGCCCGAGACCAGAAATACTCTCCGTCTCAAATTGGTGGCTTCGTCCTAAACAAAATGAAGGAGACTGCCGAAGCTTACCTGAGCAAGCCAGTTAAGAACGCTGTTGTCACCGTACCTGCTTATTTCAATGACTCTCAGCGTCAAGCAACCAAGGATGCCGGTCAGATCGCTGGTCTCAACGTCCTTCGTGTCGTAAACGAGCCCACTGCTGCTGCGCTAGCCTACGGTCTGGAGAAGGAAGCTGACCGAGTTGTCGCTGTCTACGATCTTGGTGGTGGTACCTTCGATATTTCGGTCTTGGAGATCCAGAACGGCGTCTTCGAGGTTAAGTCGACAAACGGTGATACCCACTTGGGTGGAGAGGACTTCGATATTCGCCTAGTTCGCCACCTTGTCCAGCAATTCAAGACCGACTCCGGTATTGACCTGTCCGGCGACCGAATGGCCATCCAGCGAATCCGTGAGGCTGCTGAGAAGGCTAAGATTGAGCTGTCTTCTTCTCTCCAGACCGATATCAGCCTTCCCTTCATCACTGCCGATGCCTCGGGCCCCAAGCACATTAACACCAAGATGACTCGATCACAGCTTGAGAGCATGATGGACCCTCTAATCACCAAGACTATCGAACCGGTCCGCAAGGCGCTTAAGGATGCGAACTTGCAGGCGAAGGACATCCAGGAAGTTATTCTCGTTGGCGGTATGACCCGTATGCCTAAGGTTTCCGAGTCGGTCAAGAACATCTTCGGCCGCGAACCCGCCAAGTCTGTCAACCCTGACGAGGCCGTTGCCATTGGCGCTGCTATCCAGGGTGCTGTTCTCTCTGGTGAGGTCAAGGATCTCCTGCTGTTGGATGTCACTCCTCTGTCCCTTGGTATCGAGACTCTCGGTGGTGTGTTCACTCGATTGATCAACCGCAACACTACTATCCCTACCAAGAAGTCCCAAGTCTTCTCTACAGCTGCCGACTTCCAGACCGCCGTCGAGATCAAGGTATTCCAGGGTGAACGTGAACTTGTCAAGGACAACAAGCTTCTCGGCAACTTCCAGCTAGTCGGTATCCCTCCCGCACACCGTGGTGTTCCCCAAGTCGAGGTCACCTTCGACATTGACGCCGACTCCATTGTCCACGTCCATGCTAAGGACAAGAGCACCAACAAGGACCAGTCCATCACCATTGCCTCTGGCTCTGGTCTGTCCGACTCTGAGATTGAGCGCATGGTTGAGGACTCCGAGAAGTACGCCGAAGAGGATAAGGGCCGCAAGTCTGCCATCGAGGCTGCCAACCGTGCCGACAGCGTCCTGAACGATACCGAGAAGGCTCTTACCGAGTTCGCTGACAGACTTGACAAGACCGAAGCCGACGCAATCCGGGAGAAGATCACTACTCTACGAGAATTCGTGAGCAAGAGCCAGTCTGGTGAGGGTACTGCCACCTCCGACGAGATCAAGGCGAAGACCGATGATCTACAAGTCGCCAGCTTGAACCTCTTCGACAAGATGCACAAGGCCCGTTCTGAGTCGAACGAACAGTCCGGAAGCTCCGAGCACAGCTCTGGGGAGTCCAAGCCTGAGGACGAGAAGAAGCCCTGAATGCGCTAACGAAGACGAGAATTTTCTCGACCCACCCTTAACTTATCCCTCGGAGCGGGGATTCATACGACCCAGCTCTCCATACCTGTACACTACCCTGTACTCATACTTGCCGCTTCCACGTTTATTCCCCGGCTTTTTTTACCAACAGACATTCCGACCGAGGCGATGTTCTCTCACGAAATTTGCGGGCGGACTGTGCGGCGTTCTGAGATTTAGGGAGGGAAAGCTTTAAAGTAAAGTTTTTTTATTTATTAAACTGCATGCATGCTGAAGAAGACGGTGTTTCATGCGGGGTTTCCGATGATTGAATGAAATGGCATCTGGTGAAAGGTTCGCTCTGGTTTGGAGCATCTAGGTGTATGTATATAGGACGTTACGACGAAGGATAGCAAAAAATAATAAGACATCCCCTCTCATGATTCATACAATCAGTCAACTGTTGGTGATATAGTTTTTTTCGCGTGCTATTTACATCGGACTATGTCGATTTTGACATACTCCATGTTTTGTTGGTATTATTTACGTTCATAATCTATACCGGTCCTAATTCTCGATTGCTCGAAGCTCCAGATAGTTCTAAATGGGTTGCTATCCCTTAGCCCCCTCGCTATTACTAGCACTGCAGAAGTCTTGGCTCTGCCGCTTCGTTTCCGGATCCATGTCGCCGACCATCCGGACGAGATCGGAAGGCCGTTCTGCTAGGGTGAGAAACATGCCGCCTGTACATAGCACATGAGATGTGGATATTAGTAACTTGACTCTTCCGATTCCCTCGGTATGAATACAAAAGGAGGGAGGGGAGGAGAGCAGACGCACCTTCGACGTGCCACGCTACATGGCAGTGCAGCGCCCACACCCCCGGGTTGTCGGCGGCGAAGCGGATGACCACGTGGCTAGACGGCGGCACGGTTACGGTGTCCCGGCGCAAGGGGTTGACTAGGTTCCACGTCGTGCCGCTGCCGAAGGGGCCGCGGCCCCAGCCTACGACTTGGAATGTGTGGCCTGTGTATACATGCACACGTTAGATACATAGGTATGTTGGGGGGTTGTTTAGTATGGACTCGTTATGGCTACGTACCACTGTTGGAGGTTAGCTAAGTTCGAGTAGCGGATGGGGGTGGGAAGAGGGAAAGGGACTCACTGTAAATGCCACGGGTGCTCCATCGCGTCCCGCGAGTTGATGACGATTTGCGCGCCCTGGTCGGCGTCCGGGACGAGTAGGACTTGCTGGTTCAGCCCGAAGTCCCAGCTGTTATACGAGTTCGCCTTGTCGGCGGTGAAGTTCTGCTCGACGGCTTTCCAGAGCGTGGCGTTGTGGGGTAAGGGGGAGTACGATGTCTATATTTATTTCGTTTGTTAGTTCGGGAACTCGACATAGTCTCTCCCTTGTATATATACAGAGAGGATAGGTGGGCGGAGTAAAGCAGAGCAGAGAGACTGTAATGTAGAGTAGATATACCTTATTAATGAAAATCCGATTAACCTCCTGCGCCTGTCGGAACGCGTACTCGATATAATGCATATTTGCCTCGGTAACATCCACTGCGGGCTGCCTGCGCATCGGCACCGGCATGTCGAACGGCATATCATCGCAACCCTCCCACACGTCCCCTCTGAGTCCGTTATTCTCGACACCGTACGGGTTAGACGTATTTCCCGCGACCCCAATCGGCTCGGACACCCTCTCATTCTCACTCTCATCGTCGTATTCATCCTCGTTCCCGTCATCGGTATACGACAACACCCCCCTAACACCATACCCCCCGTCCTCAAGCCCGGCGCTAGTATACGTCGAGTACGGCAAGAAGCACGTCCGCGGTATCGAGGCGCGCACGTAATAACTCCCGGGGGTCTGATCCGCGGTCAGTATAACCGAGACGCGCTGTCCCAGGTTCAGGTACACGCCGCGAGCAGATATAGGCTCGATCTCGACGCCGTCGAGCTCTACGATGGAGAGCGTGTGGTTGTCGATGCTGAACCAGTACGAGAAGAAGCTCGATGCGTTTATGAGACGAAGGCGAATTGTATGGCCTGGATGGATTTTGGCTTTGTAGAGTTGTCCGCCTGTGCAGTCGTTGCTATTACTATTGCTTGGGGAGGAGGGCTGGTTGGGGTTAGAGGATGGCGGGAATGTGGTTGAGTGTATGGAGCAGTTGTATGTGTTCTGTCCGTTCATTAGGATATTGTCGGCGAGAGGCTCTACGCCCGACTCTGTGGGTGCCCATTTGGAGGTCGGGTTGAGATAGCTGTCTAATATCTACATTATGCCCAAGGCAAGTTATGATCAGCTAGAATCCTTCGTATTATAAGTGGCTAGGTACGTTTGAGCTCTCGTAGGATTGGTATATCTTACAACAGACCCATAAGTGTGATATACATCCGACAAAAAAACGAGCTTCTCATCATCCGTCTTAGGAACCATCTCGCCCGGATCGCGAATAACCTAAACACAGTCAGACGCCACACATATTCAGAATATAAACACCAGATAAACCAACAATGGCTCCATAGGCACCGTCACTATACTGCACCGAAGAATGGGCGTGCCACCAAAATGTGCCTCTTTGGTCGTCGACCCTGAACTCATACGTGAAGCTCCTGCCCGGCGGGATCCCGCACTGCGATATACCTGTCACGCCGTCCATCCACGGCGAGCCCTTTTGATTAATACCGTGCCAGTGGATCGATGTGCTACGGTTCGCCATCAAGTTGTTGGCGCGCACCCTAATCGTATCGCCCACATTCGCCTCGATCAGCGGCCCCGGCGACTGTCCGTTGACGAGGATCATCGGTTTCCGGAACCCGTCTGGCGCCGCGAGAGCTTGCGAGACGTTGAACACGTACTCTCGGACTTTCTCTTCCCCTTTCCCTCCCGCTTCGCTTTTCTCCAATCCTATAAATCCTGTATCGAGCTCGAGCTCCGTCCTGTTAATCAGTTTATCTATCGAGACGAATTCGAGGTCTTTGGGCACTCCATAATAGCTATTATAATCCGTCGGCGGCGTAGCATATACGGTCTTATCTCGAGGGACTTTGAGCCCGAGGCCTAACCCCAGGGCCAGCGCTATGACAAAGAGGCAGATGAGAGAGGAGACGAAGACACGTAAGGAAACCGTTCGCCGCGGGCATTTCTCAGAAACTATAAGAGGGAGATCGCTGGTACTTTCCCATGCCTTCGACGGCCATAAGCTATTCTCTAGCATCAGGCTGTTTTCGCAGTCAGGTATTGTTAGCCCGCTTGCGCAACTTGAAGAGCGGCGACTGAACATAATGAGCCATGACGGAAATAGTCAGACGGGAACTTATGGAGTTGGATCTGTGGGAGTTATCTAGTTCAGGATCTTTAAGGATATATTAAGGGATGTGCATATTCGATACTAGGTATGCCTTGTCGCAGAACGCCCTCCCGTGAGATGTGGCATCAGAACCTACCCACTTTTAAGGGACAGTCAAGGGATGGTATACGCAACTAAAGGGAAAAATAGAAATACAATAATTGACAAAAATGTCTTGTAAATTGTCAATTTGCTGTCTGCCATATGTAGAGTAGATAGCTCAGAGATGGATAACTATCTTCCAAACCCAAACCATCCTTTCTTCTGTGGTTGAGCTGATTGAGCCGGCCTTTCTTCAGGCTCGGGGGCAGCAGCCGGAGCCTTGCCAGGATAATCAATGTAGTTCCAAGCAACATCGAAAAATAAAGGCTTCACCGGAATAGGATCAACCTTAGGTGGGAAGTCCACGAGGCGTTTTAAATCTACACCTTCTGCCGGGTATTCGAATAACCGTTGTACTAGGGGAATCCTCGCTGCCGGAGGGGTTGTGTTCGTTGCCTTTTGTCGCAAATTGTCTATTTCGACAATAGCGCGGCATCGCTGGAGTTCTCCTTTCAAGAGATTGTGCAGGAATTGAATATCTAACTGGCGAATCTCTATGTTGCGGGGAGAATTCTCTGAAGAAGAGATGCCGTGCTTGGAAAAAAACGCCGCAGACTGTTGACCTTCGTCAAATGCATGCTTTGTAAGAACCAAGGCATTGAGCGATTGGTTAGTTAGCGAGTGTGACCGCGCAATAGATAGAGACCTATATATTTGATAAGTATTCATTTAAAATGTTCAGGTTAGAGCTGTGAAGACTGACTTTAGAGCATAGAAATACTTTGCAGTCGCATTTAATTGTTCCAAAAGACCCTCATCAGCCGCAACACCCGGTAACTCCTTGATCGAATCGATGCTCTGCAACGTAGAATCGTAAAGGACAATTTTATCTTTGAGCCGAGAAATCTTTCTACCGGTAGGCTCTATCTTGGGCTTCCGAGATGTGGCGTCTTTCTTAGACTTTCGAGTAGTAGTCGGCGCTGAATCTAGTAAGGCTCCATCGTGTTCTCCGCTCAACACCCGATTGCGACCAATTCTCCAGCTGATCATCTGATAGTTAACGGCTGTGCGAGTTATTTGTAGACTCTGTACTCGAGGGTCATTTTGTGATACGCCCTCCTCCTTGAGTTCGTCGATGACACGCTTAGTAGCATCTGCTGCGTCTTGACTAGCTATGAGCACTTCATCATATGCTGCAGCCATTTCCTTCGGAAGTATTACATCAGACGATGCGAGCTTCTCTGCTAGCCGAGAAGTAGCCGTATCGGTTGAGGCTAGCGCAATGGCGATAGCTGCGTCTTCGATCTTCACTTCTCGGGATCTCCACGTAATGGTCTGAGGTGCGTTCGGGGCACCAACCTGGCCTCGTTGGGTATCCGAATCACTTGTCTTTAATAAGTCCGGGGATAACTTGTTGATTTGTTCGACTAAAGAAGAGTCAGAAGAAGGGAAGGCTTTTCTAGCTATAGTTGGTATCGCTAAGGTCCTCGGGACCTTGGACTGGTAGGCGGCATATCGAATAGATGGGTCGATAGTTTCTGACAATAGGTCTTTGAAAATATCCCCCTTGATCGTCGTAGTAAGGGCGATATATATGATACGGGCGGTCGCGTAACTTCGTAGACAAGCTTCCCAGCTCTGTTTCTCAAATTGCGTCGCACCTCGTATCATGGAAGCATACGCACGTGCTTCTAGAATATCCGTGTCGCTGGCGCCACTTGTAGAACTTTCAGATAAGATCTGGACGAGATCTTCGGCGGCTCGAGCTCCCTTATCCAACCTCGATATTATGTGGGAGCGGGTTCTGCCTGCGATGCCCTTGGTGTCGGCGGAATGGACAGCTTTAAATCTCATCGCATGCGCCCAAGCACGCTCAGCCGTCAATAATTGGAGATGAAGAAACCTCGTTCCCGTCAGCTAGGTAGACTCCAATACGTGATATTGCGCATACTCATGGTTTTCCGACAGCTTCTCGGCTGTGATGGTCTCCTTTTTACTGAACTTGCCCCGGTTCTTGGTGACAATATTCAATCTTTTTCGACAGTTGTGTAACTTCTTGACCAACTGTCTATGATATGTGTTATAATCCCCATACAGCAAGGCCTGGTTTCTAGCCGAAACCACGAAATTGGTGATATCCATGCTGTTGTTGGCATAGATGAAGGTGGATGAGAGTTAGTGGGGTTTGAAGTTCAACCTAAATATTCTAAAATCCAAAATCCAAATTGATGTGGGGTTGAAGTGTCTAGCTCTAGGTACCTAGGTACCTATTTTACTGTATGTAGCCACCTGTGGCTGTCTCAGACGTGAAGTTTAATTGATCCAGGGACATTCAAAGTGGGGCTTCACATCCCACCTGATGCTTGTGGCTGGGTGGGTCCGATTAGCGATAGCTTGAAAAAAAGATAATCGAAGCTGCCGACGTCGTTGAAGAAGTTTAAAGTGGACGGTTAATTTTCCACTACAATACGTTATATGCCATAACCGAAGAATGCGGGTTAATGTATAGCTTCTATAACTCTACAACTCTACAACTTGTATGTGTCTATTCTCTTCATGGAAACTAGACCTAGACGCTTATGAGGTTCGATAGTCTAGGTTACTTATATTACCTACTATGGTGTATAGTAAGTGCACCTCTTCTTCAAATTCAACCCTGTTTCTATTTTTGAATATGCGCCAGAAATTCTTCAACCCGAGTCAATGTTAACACTTATATGGATTAGTTTCGATAATGCCTCGAACACTTTAGGTTTACTTCGTCCTCCTCTTTCGAATTGTTAACCGTTGTGCGAACTGCGTGCTGTCTCAAGCGCACTCTTCTCATGCTGGAGAAGACAGCTGCTAGTCTGGAACCATGCGGTCTCCAACGAGTAGTTCCAGGCGCCACCAAATCCCTTCGGCCTCCGCGACAGCTTCGAAATTCTTTCTGGAAACATGGCGCTGCTGAGATTGAGCTAACCGCCGCCTGGCAAGCTTTAATGCATGGCACTTTTGATCTCAATATGGGCTCGACATCCGAACAGAATAGGGGTTCGCCCCTGACTGCCTCAGCCTTTCTTCTCGACTTCCTATATCCAACCGGTGCTGTTAACCTTATGCGCCGCTTAACCTCGACCATTCCTGCCTCTCCTAGCCGTTCCGATAGCCTCCGCCATGGACAGCGTTTTGCAAAATTCACCCCTCGGCTATACACCTCATCTGTTCCCAGACGACAAATCAACCGTCAAGGTACCGAATCCACTAGTCAAGAAGAACATGAACCTAATGGCAATACCTTGGCCCCAGAGACGGGCCAAATCTTGGATACAGCCGTCGGGGATATGGACCCGGAGGCTGACATGGATGCTCATGAGACATCTCCACAGCAGGATAGCATCGCCGATGATATAGCTCATTTAAGTGTAGAAGATCATATCGAGGCGCTCGACAACCTATTTAAAAATAGTATCAACGACCCCAAAGACGTTGATCGGGCCTGGCATCATTACAGGCTCTTGGATGAGCTATCACAATCCGTTTACATGGACCAAGTTTTAGTTTCTCTTTCAATGAGTGGTCGGGTATCCGACTCATGGAAAATCTCGGAGCTTTTCCATAAATTACCTTTATCAAACTGGACTAACCAAAATTTCGTCGCCGGCGTTGCGGCCGAAATCAACTTACAGAACGACGATCAAGCCGTCGAAATCCTCGTTAAAGGATTAGACCATGAAGCCATCGAGGTTTCCTCGTTAATCGATGTGCTCGACTTGATACTTGCCAGCGCATTACGATCTTCTAAAACAGAATTATTAAATAATATTTGGAGGCATTATCCTAGGATGGCTGCCCGCCAGGATTTCGGGGGCATTGTATCACAATTGAAGCATGTTTCTTTAGTTCCTGGCCTCGCCGAAAAAGCTCTCGAGTTCCAAGCACGTGGGCGACAAGAGCTTCAAGAACTAAACAGCTCCGAGCTTGATGAGGAGGCGCTCGACACGTTGCAGAAAGTTTTGGTACGCAGGGCCCTTTTATCGTGTGCCGACGACCAAGTTATTCCTCTACTTAACGTAACGAAAGATCCGATTGCCTTCGAGGAATTTTTGCGTAACGTAAACAGTAGGAATCAGGGACAGCTTGGGATTGAGGTGTATGGCATATATCGTAACCTCCCTGGGGGCATACCGAGTCACCCCGTGCTCCATGAACTGTTCAAAGTTTATGTTGGCCTACGTGCACCAATTTCGGTCAAATACGCCGGACTCGGATTCCTGTGGGGAGATTGGCATAAGTTTAACACCTACCCTTCCCGTAGGGCCTTTCAGAGATACTTGGCATTCTACGCAGCTCAAGGAGATACTCGTAAAGTTTATGATCTGTGGACTAGGCTTATGGAGCTGTACCGCGACGATCCAGAGCTCCCAGCCCTTCAAGCCGACGACACATTTTCACATCTCCTTCAGGTACATGCCGTCCGAGGTGAAGTTGGAGAGACGCAACGCATTTTTAACGATATTGAGAAAAAGTTTGGCGTTAAGCCAAATACCTATTCCTGGAATATTCTTCTGAATGCTTATGCGAAGGCTGGCGACTATGATGGTGCTATATCTACCTTCGAGAGGTTTGTTGAAATAGGAAAACCAGACCGGTATAGTTACGGAACAATGATGCAAATGGCCGGCGCTAGAGGTGATCTAGGATTTACGATTGATTTATATCGCCAGGGATTAAGCTCTAACATACGAGCCAATGATGCTATCCTCAGCAGTCTCGTCGATGCGTACTGTCAGAATAATCACTTACAAGCGGCTGAAGACGTCTGTATTCGTGCAGCAAAAAAGGGGATCATCGCAACTCGAATGTGGAACAAACTCCTCCGCTATCACGCTCTTCGCCGAGATCTGGCTGCTATTAACAAAGTTCTTAATATCATGGCTGAGAAGGATGTTCCTTATAACGAATTCACATACCTACAGTTGCTTCTTGGCCTATCGTTATGTCGTCAATCGCAACACGCTCTAGGCCTCCTCGCATCCGCGTTAAAGGACAAGACCTTCGAGGTCACCCAGGAGCATTTCCATATTGTCATGGGTGCTTTACTTATGACTGGAGAGCCTGGGCCAGTCCGACGCCTTCACAAACTGATGCTAGAGCACGGCCTCCCAAGTTCGTCTACCAGTCTATTCTACTTAACTCGGGCACTTGGGCAATGGAAGAATTTCCCCCCGAACCAACGGGCACGTTTCTCCGCGACAGAATGGCTTGGCAAGGCGCTTCGTTCATTCTATTATATATATGGTCTTAATAATCACAAGAAACTAGGCGAACTATCATCTCCAGCTCCCAGACGCGGTCAGCCAGGCGAGCTTTTGGGAGAAAGCACTGAAAAGTTTCATTTCAGCACCATGGTTTACATGTTGGTTGATCTGAAGGATTTTGTCCAAGCCCGAGAGCTTGTAGATATCTATCGTTATATCTTCCAGAGTAGCCAAGAATCAGGAGGGGTTTTGCCTGTCATGATGCTTAACTCTATTATACTTGCAGAACTCCAGGACAAGCAATACGACCGTGTTGGTGAAACGTGGAGCATTCTCTTCGAAGCCGCAAAGAAAGAAGCGCGGTCGGCCGACTACGTTGAAGATCTGCCTCATACGCCGAAAATCTCGCCCAGATATCGTTACATCTTATCAGGCGGTCTGGAAAGCATGCAGAGGATGCTTTTCGGCCAGGGAGACGCCCTCGGCATCCAGAATCTTGTTAAGGAAGTTCGTTCTGAGGGATTCGAGATCGATAGCAAGAACTGGAACTATTATATCCAGGCAATGGTCCAATTGAAAGAATACAGGGAGGCATTCTTCACCTGCGAAAATCTACTCATGCCAAATTGGACTGGTTGGTTTGTCGTGCGCACCAAGGAAAACGTGCGAAACAGGCTATCTATTGACTTGCGTCGGAAGGGATCATCTCCCCGACATCTTCGGCCGGTCGCTACGACACTATACCATCTCGCTCAAGGTTACATGGATTTGGATCGGCTCAGCCCCTTCTCCGCAGACGCAGCGAGAATGTTCTTAGAGATAGAGAGGGAGTGTGTGCAAGCGGTCCGGGCTATCAAGTCTATGGTACGAGTGCACTCGAACCTCGAATCCGAAATTTTTGGTGAAGAGGACTTCATCGACACTATCGACCTTGAATATGACGACGAGGGTAATCCGATAGATAATAGGGAAGGGGAAGCCATGAACTGATCTTCTTACTTGTAGATACCATGGCCAATTGTATATTCAGTACCTACCTATGTATATAGCACAACTCGAATCTACGTGCAATACGACTTGGACGATCACACCATAGGCATTATATTAGTGATCATTGATCCTGATGCTTGTATTAAGGCGTTTTTATGTCTATTAGTACATGTTAGGGCGCAGAAGCTAGAGCGAACTCGGCACCAATGTGGTTGACTCACGAGACCCGGCCCCCTAGTTAGTCTCCATATGCCGAAGCCGTTACAGCTTCCAAGAAAATATGTAAGCACATCAGCACATAAATTAGACTCCAGGGAAACCTCGACTTGACGAGTTACGTACCAGTTTAATGCTTTTAGTGCTTAAACCCGCATCTTCTACTACCCAGTAAAAGGTTGAAGCCGCTCAGCCCATACCGCGTAATTAGAGGTTGACCTGACTTACAAGCGGCCGTTACTATACCAAAGAAAATATGGCACTTCCGTTCCCGCACCCGTCGGCTCTGCTCTCGCCGGGATTTGTAATGTCTCGGGCCACGCCGGAGGATGCGGTGGGGATGACGGATGTTTGGTAAGTCGCCTATTCCGTGTACTTTATAAATGGCAAGTTGGTAATTTTACTAATATGGCTGTATAGTGAGTTTTGTTTTATACCTTTCATATTTTACACACCTGCATGGTTATACAGCTAGCTTGTCGTTCACTTCAATCTTTATCTACCCCCTGACTCTATCTTGTCACGGGAGCGAAGTAGTTCTGGTTACCCCTACCAATGTACCCTAAAAACCATTAATACATGATGTATACCACATACGACAAGAGAACTAGGTACTAACCAGGTACCCGTCCACCAAAAACAGACCTCCACGCCTTCTCGGCCCAGCCCTCGTTCACGTACTGGTGGGCGCCGTCCCTCGACGTGATGCACGCGTGGAACGTCGACCGCATCCGCGGCCGCTTCGCCGACCCGTCCGTCCAGCAGTTCAAGGTCGTCGACTCGGCCACCGGCAAGGTCGTCGCCTTCACCAAGTGGGACATCCCGGCCCGGGTCAAGGGGTTGCAGGGGGGGCTCGTGCTTTACGACGACGAGGGGAAGGCCGTCGAGTCTAAGGGGAAGGAGAAGGAGGGGGGAGAGGCGAAGAAGCACGGCTTGAAGCCGCCGGAGGGCGTGGATCAGGAGCAGTTTGACGAGCTTTTTGACGGGTTGACGAGGTATGTTTTTTTTTTTTAACTTTTCTTTTTATGGATTTACTCTGTATTCCCTTTGGGCTTGTTTTGAGAAAGAGAAGGAGCTGCCTAATCGGGTTGACTGAGGCGTTGTCGCTCGAGACGGGTTTGAAACTCGCAAACTCTTTACTAAAAAGGTAGCTGCTTACTCACTTAATTACTTACTAACTCTCGTCGTTGTAGGATGCAGGAGAAGTGGCAGACGAGCGAGAAGTTAGGTATGTGGGATATACCCCTTTATTTCTTTATCCTCCCTCACCTCTGTCTCCTTACCCCTTTATCCCTTCCCGTCTATCCCGATACGCCTTATTTTCATATATGTATAAATACTCACGAATTCAATAGTCCTAGGTATCATATGTACCGAGCCCTCCTACCATGGCCGTGGTATCGGCGCCGCACTGATCCAGAGTGTCCTCGCCGTCGCGGACGCCGAGCAGATCCCCGCGTACCTAGAAGCCATGCCCTTGGCCGTCCCGCTATACAAGCGCTCGGGCTTCCTCCCTGTAGATACGCTGGAGTTCAACGAGACGGAGGCTGCTAAGGAGCATAAGCCTGTTCTCGCTATTATGGTGCGGGAACCTAAGTCGACGGCGTAGAAGAGGAACATGGGTCGGGCTATGCTGAATATTGGAAGAGCGTACGCGGAATAAACATATATGATTTGCTACCGTACTTGCTTATAGGCAAATAAAAACGAGTTCATCAATCGATGCTGCTCCTTCTCAAAATATTGAATATAGTATAGAGGAATGCTTAGCTTCATCTTTGCCCCTTACGTGATCATCTACTTTGCACTCTATAAAGAAGCATGTGAAACTTTGGTCCGATTTATATTACCTATACCACATATGTTTAACCTTATTCGAACTGAGATATCCTTGGGCATATACATTTACTTACCCAAATAGCTACTTGCCTAAAGCAGTATACACGCCCCAATCCAAGCCAGCTCATCGTTTCACATATCCCGATACCTCCTCCCTCCGCCGCGCTGCGCCGCCATCAAGTCCGGCTCCCAAGCTACCTACCCAACCCAATATCAACCCTTTACATACATACACACAAACAGAAGCTCCCCAGGAACAAAACATCCCCATCTAATGAAACCGTGCTAGCATATCGCGTTCCCGGTTTTCACGTTGTACTATATAAAGATCTGGGTGTATCTGCATGCGCCGTACGCCCACATGGGCGCGCGCTGGGCACGTAGGGGGCGAGATCGCGAATCCGCGCTATCGTCCGGCACTGGCGACGGCGGGTGTGGTAGCACATCACATTATCCAACTAGGTAGGCAGCTAGGTAGGCAGGCACGGGCACAGCACGGCGGCCAACCGTCACATCGGAGATTACATACAGCATCTCTCGATCGCCTGCTTTAGGTATGTATGTAGGTGGTAGGTAAGGTTATCTCTTAGTCTGTATGTAAGGCGTAGGCAAGGCGGGCTACGTGCGGCATCTCGCGCGCGCCCGCTACCTACCTACCTACCTATCCAATACAATGTTTAGGTCCCAGAGATTCTGGCGCGATGTCGAGATCCTCTGCTTCCCTCGTCGCGCGATGTGGGACGGAAGGCCGCAGCTCCTGTGGCCGTGTGTGTGTGTGTGCTTGGGGGCCGGGGAGGGAAAGCTTATATATGGGTTTGATGCAAGGAGCTTCGGGTTGGGATGCGGGACTGTGGGATGTAAGGGGATGTGCTTGGCGATAACTACCTACCTAGGCTCTGGGTGACTCATTTATATAGATTTTGTGTGGGTGCATGTGAGGGTTGGTGTTGTTAGTTTGCTACATATTATCATAATAGGGCCTCGGTCGACATCTCTGTATGTTATTTATCAAAGTTTCTTCTATTAGTTATTATTATTAACTTAACAAACTCACCTCCTACGTATAATTAAGCCAAGGATCAGGAGTGTTTGAATGAGCAGGGTTTGAAGAGCCTGGCATTTTGTCGGATAAGAATACTCAGAAATAGTTACCCCTTTTTCGACAGCTTCCGCTTGGCTACCGCTTTTGATCGATTTGTCTTTTGATGCCTAGTGTGCTGAAGAATAATAAGTAAGTGAGTATAAGTCGGCATCTCAACCGGTTAGGATATAATGTGAATAAATATATGTATATATGCACCCAATTATAGTCAATTTTGTATGATCGACAGGTCGACAAGTTTGACAGGTGGATCGCAAGGGGAATGGGTTGATTGAATCAGTCAGGAGTCGACTATATGTAAGCTCTTAAGCTCTGAAAATCATTCCATAGCATAAAATATTAAAAGAGGCTTGTTGTCGGTCCCATCGTTGGGCCACGTCACATCCGCGATCTGGTTTTGTATTCCCATTACTACGTGGGATCTGCTGGCTACATATCACGAATCCAAGGCGACATTGCGTCTCTTATTCTTGGCATTATCCAAGTGGTTCCTGGAGGATAAGCCCTAGGTTTCGAAGATCCAGATCGGATATTTATTTATTATCCACTCACCGTGCGTTCGGTCAGCAGTGCCGGGTCGCTTAACTTTAGCTGGCAGCGGATCTGAGAGAATTTCGAGATCACATTGCGTGAAGTGGCTTTTCGTTTTTCGTTTAGTATGAAACATGTCGAATAGAACGCCGTATACTACTTACTATGACCTAACTGCCGGTATTATATGTACCGACTTGTTGAGGACCGTCTTCGGCCCGCGGTATTATCTAGCCATGTATAAAGGCATCAAGCATAAGAGACTAGCATAGTAGCTCGAGCAGATCTTTCCTCCCACTGCTAGCTCAGAGAAGTTAAAAACCTGTAATGTAAGCACATAGCAGCTCGGAGTTGACGGGGGTATAGCGGCATACGGAAACATTTTGCATGCATCCGCTCTACATACATAATACGTTATACGAATCTACCCGTAAAACACATGAGGCGGTCCGAAAGACGACTGGTTGGCTCTCTTCCGTAATAGATCGGAGATTTCGCCTGGATATGCCGGCGACGAGTGTAAACATTTTCGAAATGAAAGGGACAGGGGCTTAGGCATCAAGACGGAAAGAGCAACAACTACCAAATCAAGGGTTTCCAACTCGAATTGGCAATTCCAGATTCCAACAAGTGGCAGCACTCTACAGGACTTCGCCGGGACCGACTAATAATAATATGTAGCATTTGGCAGATTGGGGACGAATTTGACAACAACTCTCATCCATGCTCACAAGGCGTACCCGAGATGATTATGTATATGCACGCTGCAGAGCGGCTCGATGATACAAGCGCGACAGCTGGGACCGGCAAGGATTCCAGGCTGGGGTTTGGGGTTGGGGTTCCAGGTCTCAAATGGGCGGTGGGACAGGATTCACATCTTGAAACGGCGCGACGTGCTGTAAGCGATCCGCCGCCAATCTCATCGGTTTTAAGGATCCCCGTAATGTGGTCTTATTAAAGTGCGAATTCTGGGCCAACTGATAGACGCTGGGATGTTAGGGTGTATGCTTCGGAATCGTGCTGTGTCATCGCTCGAAAGAGAAGAGCATTGAAAAAAAAAAAATGATAGATGATGGGACGACGAACTTGGCAATGGTATTAAGGTCATTTTTATTTCTCCTAAAACAGCAACCGGCCGAATGTTACCTGTAACATTTGCGGACGGGCATGAGACTTCCCAGGCACCCCAGGATACCGATGATCAACTCAGGGGTCTTATTCCGACCCTTTAAGAGATACATAATAGAGAGCCGGTTCGCGGTTAATTACTGTAACGGAAACACGTAAGGGAATTTGACGGATAGTTCTTAGTTTCATAAAGATAAGACTAAAAGTAGAGGATATCGCATGATGGAGATTATAATAAACTTGATGCTCTCTAGCTGTCATAGTTGTCGTAAGGCGTCCCGTACCTAGGCGGAGGCATCGTGACTAAACACGCTTACGTGTGCTTCTAGAAAGAATGACGAGATTGCGTGATGTCAGCATGGTGCATTCCTTCAGAAGGTATGAAGAGGTTGACAGGTTGAATAATATCTCTGAATCGTTTCGTGGCTCAACGAGAGCCACTCAGAACCATGTTCAACTTGAAACACGTTTTAGCGGTCCTTTTACCGCGCTCGAATGGACCTGACTCGCGTTCCCCTGCTTGGTCTATCAGATCAACGCCGGGATTACATTGCGTGGCTTCGTGGGTAACGGAATAATCCGCTACTGGAGAAAAGTTCTGAAGCCAAGAAATATCCGAAAGCCATTGATCGACTTGACTGGCAAACCGGGAAAACCTATGCGAGAAAAGCAACTACTTTGCAGCTTAGGTAGCTAAGCAGTTAAACAGCTAAGATAGCTCCCCGCTTCTTGATCGATGACGATAAGGGGGGTCCGACTAGAGAGACGGATTCGTTTTAAGTTTTAGTTTACAGTTAATGAGCTCCTTGACGTTCCTTTTTTCATTAACTGGACCGGTAGATATAAACATGTAGAAAACATGTAGATGCTTCAGGAATTTCATGTACTCGTATGGCTGGCTGGTGTTACAAAACAACGGCATGATGGCGGCATGAGGACGGCACGAGGCGTTCTTCGGGTTGGTGCAGATAGACAAGACACGATTCCTCTGGGACCTGGAACCTGGGACCTCAAGGAAAAGCCACCGAATGCCATGAAGAGAATGAGTTGACAATATGGGGCTCTTTAGGGTGCCGATCTTTAGGCCATTGGGGCCAGACCGCCTCCAAGCAGGTACCAAGACTTCGCACGTAGCACGAGTTCCGCCACGTTCATGTAAAGAAGATCGCTAGCGCTAGAACTTTCTCGTTGGCCAACAATGCATTGTTACGTGCCTGCTTTGTCTGCGTGCTTTGTATGTGTACCTACTATTATATGTCGGTAGGTAACAAGACTGGACGGAAGCATATTCGGAAAGAAACTCTGTATGTTAGTTCTATAGCATATTTGATAGCCTAACTGTTAGTCTGACTTGTCATATGTAAGGCTTATTACCTTATTACCATTCATTATAACAGCCAAGAAGTTGAGGTGAGGGAAGAAAGGATTCCCTTCTCGCCAAACGCAGACAAAGGCTGGTTAGTCCGTTTCGTATAGCCTTCTATTCTTAATAGTCGTCCTGTTGGAACGAAAGTCATGTTTGATATGGCTACAAATGATGGTTTAGCGGTTTGGATGATCTATTTTGAACTTTGATACAGTTACGGTTCTAACTGCAAAGATCATAAAAATAGTCGACCATGTTGAGATGATGGAGATGGGTAACGTTCTGCTTCGTCTGATGCGATTAATTTAGTATTTGGTAAGGTTAAAAGGTTGGGATAGGTAACGAGACTGAAGGTAAGTAACCTTGAATATTTAAATATTCATCTAAACGGACCACTCTATTTAGGGTCGTGGTAATGTGGAGGTCGACCCGACTTTGCCGTTTTATTAAAATAACGGTCATGAATTGTATCCCACCACAAGCCATCATAAAGAGTTTATATGTACCTAGGCATGTACAATAATAATACAGCATTTTATGTGAACCTGTCATCCCATAATCCCAACCATTAGTTAGAGTATTAAATCCATTACTCAACCTATCAACTCAACCCTTACTTCAGAGTCATATTTAATGTACATTTCTAGTCAACAATTTCACATTTTTACTTTCATGCCCTTTCACTCTCCTATCAGCTTTATTACGTAGGTAGGTACCTACTTCATATCCAAGTTGGTGGAATAACTTTGAATTGATCTGATAAGGAAACAACCTAAGTCAACAAAATGGCTTGTGAACTTTGAAAAACGACTGTATTTATACCATAAGCTAATACACACTTAATGAAGTATGCTCGGATAGACACATTATCACATATCATATCGGAGATATCCAGATATCGAGGAAGTTATACTTCAACTTTTTGGGCAAGTACTGTACATAACCGTCCCACTTTGGTAATAAGGGTCCATCTGAGACGATTAGTTGAACTGGGGTCCTCCATCCAGTGGCATCCACGCTTGTATCCCCTCCACGGGTTGCGATTCCCCCCTTTCCTGTGTTCCGAACTTTATCATTTTTAGTCGCTTTAGTCACTTTAGTTAGTAACTTTGCATTGTGATTCATTGAATTGAATTGTTTGAATTGTTTTATTTTTTCTAATTGACCACATAGAGGGCAACTGGAGAGATCCAAGATCCACAACCCATTCATGATCCATCCATCCATCAATCCATCCATCAATCTCCTTTCTAAAGAACAGTCAAATAAAAAAAGAAGGCAAAATAGAGCTTTCTCTTCCCCGTTCCTGAATACCGATTTCCTGATCGACGTAAGGCCCGTGAGTGGCATCTAAGTGGGCATTAGTTTCACCCGTCATACACTCCTGTGTCTCGCCTTGTGGCTTGCTGCTTGCTGGCTTGCTGCTATTGTTCAACGCCTACGCCTACACTTACTACGCACACTTAGGTAGAACGCCTAAACTTTCTTTACCCGTCTCGCAAACCACATACCAGATCATTACTCGCAGTACTACTCGCAGCACACGGTAGCGCCCTGCAAGGCCTTACAAGGCGTTGTTACCTACTTCTCGGGTCCGCTCTTTTCTACCCTTCTACTCACTCGATCTCTTCCACATCTTGCCTCGTGGCCCATCACCGCCATTCTCCATTTCGTCAGACTACCTCGACCACCTCGACCACCTCGACCATCGATCCCCTCCTAAGAACACTCGGTTCTATAGGTCGACGACGATAACAAGCTCGTCACTTTCCCCCTTAAATAAACTAATCGAGCAATTCCGTTTTATATGCTCGACACTTCCTCCCTTATTGCTATCCCGAATACACATCGAGTTGTCGCTATTTAGTAAGTGGCAGCTTCGATGTTGCGATAGTCCTAACTCGATCGCCTTTCATGACGCGCCAAACCTAAAGTCACCTACACCCTCATATTAAAGTAAAAAAAGAAATAACAGGATAGCTCCCTACCAGATCGTCGATTGGTTCGGTTTAGATATCTTGACTAGTACACGAATTCGGCTTGGTTACTTTCAATATGACGAGCATCATGGATGAATACACGGAAGGTCAATTGGAGAGCGACGATGTCTTTCCGTGCAAGGGGTGCGGTGAGGTAAGAAGAAGCATATGTCAATACTAAAAGGTGGCATTACTAAACTATACTTCTAATATAGATACTTGAAGAGGGCAAGGCGTTTGAACTAGGTAAGTTTGATGTCGATTTTACGATGTTTGCTGTATTTTGTTTCCTTGTACTGTGCAAAAATATGGTCTATTCGGGACAATTGTTCTAACATTGCTACAGCTGGAAACCGATGGCATCTCAATTGCTTCCGATGCAACACCTGCGGCACCCTCCTCGACTCAGATGCGAACTTGTTGTTGCTAGGCGACGGATCACTTATATGCAACAATTGCACGTACAGCTGCAGCGCTTGTGGCGATAAAATCGAAGATCTTGCAATATTGACCGGGGACCAAGCTTTTTGCGCCGCCTGCTTCAGATGCAGAAATTGTAAAAGAAAGATCGAAAACTTGCGATATGCTAGGACCTCACAAGGAATCTTCTGCATGAACTGCCACGAGTCTCTAATGGCAAGGCGTAGAAAGAAGTCTAAGGCTGCCGCCCAGGCAAAGGCGCGAGAGAAAGATTCGTCACCTATGGTCGTGGAGAAGTCCCTTCCGGCACTTCCTCCTAACGCTATACCTCCTAATGCCTTTTCGAACGACAGAGTTGACCCCGAATCTGACACTCCTACCGAACTCTCTCCACGGCCACGACCTGCGTACCCTCGAAACGACTCGTCGAGAAGTAGTTCGAGACCGGCTAGATCGCCTGAGCGATCTGCCGATCATGCTATGAGAGAAGGCGGCTTACTACCTGCGCAGAGTTACCGCAACAATCGAAACTCGGCGATCTTCTCAGGGGGCGACGTCATTAGCAATAGCACCGCCGATGACCAAAGTTTCTTCATCCCAGTTGCTCTAGACCCCAGCCCGGTGCCAGCCGCAACGCCTAGGTCGGCGACAGAACCCATTAACGATGCCAACAAAAAGTCGAAGGACAAGGACTATTTCAATCTTGCGAAGCCGGCCTCTATATCAGAGCGAAGGGAACCTGCACAGTCTTCAGCGCCCCATATTGCTTTCCAGGAGAAGGGAAGACAATCTTCGTTCGACCATGAGACCCCACCTCCCCGAGACTTGAGTAGGAAGCTCTCCAAGTCTAGCAGAAGCGATAAGAACGTCCACTCAAAGCCATCGCCTGCTTCGACTGAAGACAGAACTCACAAAATGACAAACGGAAGATCCCATCCCGCGGATGATTTCAAATTGCAAGAGGCGCCCAAGAGTAAGAAGAGTTCTAGAACAGATTCTCAGGCAAATGCAGTCCACGATTCCGTCAGTTCTAGGGGCAGCAGTAGTTCCGGTCGAAAAGATAAGGAGGCATTTCCCAATCTACCGCTAACCGAGTCGCCCCTACTTTTACACGCTGGTGACAAGACTGGCACTCCGCGCAGCTCACAAGAATCTCGCCTCAAAGACGACGACGAAGTGCGGTCCAATGACTCCTTAGCTACATCGGTTAGCAACAATGCAAAGCCCATTACCAGGAAGGAGCTTCCTACTACAGCTACTAGAACCGGTGAGTACATAAATGAAGCATATAAATTTATCACTGACTAACGGTTATTGTTTAGTGAACGGTGCAGCATCTCGACCTGCCGCGGCCGATCCAAAGCCTGGTGACCCGTACATGACCCCGAGAGCACCGCCGGCTCCACCTACGTCGGGTGCGGGCCAGGAGTCGGCCAGTTCGACAGGAGAACCCAAGACATCTCCCAAACTACCTCGGTGGAGTGCAGGCGGTGACTTCAGTATGGATGAAGACATGGCTCGTATTCTGGGTACGGACGAGGGTTCTTCTTCAATACTTCGTCGGGTTTCGAATGCGGTGCGCCATGGCCGAACAAATAGCACTGAATCTGGCAACAACCTTCCTCGCGTCGGTCATACGCGAAGCGCCAGCGAAACAACTCGCACAACCACGTCACCTCGTTGGCCAAAGACACCTATCGCGGAAGATGTAGTGAATGGTCATATCCGCGATATCACCAGTCCTCTATCGGTCGCTTCGAATGACGACCCGGTGCTATTGAAACGACGCCTCCGAAATTCCGAGCAGCGAGTCGCTGAATTAGAGCGCCAGTTTCATAATGAGAAAGATCTTAAGAATCTCACCATCAAGTTAGAAGAGAAGCGAAAGACTGTTTCGGTGCTAGATACCCAAACTGAGATCATGATCCGTCAGCTAGAGGTGCTGGCTGGATACGTGGAAAGAGCCAAAGATACCAAGAGACCTATCGACCCTCGTGAACTTGAGGAGTCGGCCCCAGCGGTCCCAACAAGTCAAACGTAAACTTGACTTGCTTGATACTTGACTTGCATAAGTCAATTCAAGCCCAACATATCGTCAAGTTTGGCAAGTCAAATTTCGGTTTTTTCTTGACTTGAGTGGGTCTAATTTTATGAAGGTATCGAGCCCCACTTATATGCCCATAATTACGCGTATAGTGGTGTTTTGACCAACCCACCAACCCCCGAAATATACGGCATTACCGAGTTTTATGGGACCCGGGTAAGTAACCACGGTTGAAAAATCGACGACGATGTTCACGATGCACAGGCCAGGAACATGGGTTATGGACCCGCTTTTTGTATGATTATTACCTAAGCAAGCCAAGCTGGAAAAATCGTCAAGTATTTAAGAATTGCTTCAAACTTGATTTGACTTACACAAGTCAAAATCAGCTTCACATTTGACTTGCTTGACTTGTTGGGACCCCTGGTCGGCCCTAAAGGACTTCGTTCAGAAGCTCGAGAAGCTCAGGCAGTCCATGACAGCTAGCCTGGAGCAGCTACACACGGAGCGGGACGAACTCGTCGAGGAGAAGAATAGGGCAATCGTAGACAGGGATCGTGCTCGAGTGGAGTTTGAACAACTGGTTTCTAAGAATGCACAGTTGGCCGACTTGAACAATGACCTTACAAACCAGATACAGGAACGATTCAAGAATCATTCGGATCCCAAATCACCTCCGAACGGTCTTGGAATTTATAACCAGCACAGGGGCACATCAAATAACTCTGTGAGCTTAGATAGCTCTAGTATTCAGACCGGTGGATCACTCTTAGCCGTTGACTCGGAAGAACCAATTCTCGAATCTGGACCGACCGTGGTTAAGATAGGAAAAGGCCAGGTGAAGAAGTTTAACTGGAAGAAGGGTTCGAAGGCTATGGCCCAGAATATCGCCAAGGGGGTTAATCGCACAGTCGTCGCCTTCCAACAACCTGAGCGCGAGCGTCACTTGGGTATGGCTGGTGAGAATATCGGTCTGCCCTACAACATGACTGTCGCGCAGGTCGAGGCGCCAGTTACGCACATACCTGCCATGAACATGAACGGTCTAAATCGCCAACAGATGAACGATGCTACCCGCCAAGGTTTCTTCAATTTCAAGAAACCTCAGACAATGCAGAAGAGTATGACGACGGCCAACATTACTACTACTCCGGCAGTGGCCGAGCTGCCCTCGGTGCTTTTTGGATCCGACCTATCAGAGCGAGCCGATTTCGAACGCCGCCAAATCCCCTGCGTTGTGACCCGTTGTATAGAAGAAGTCGAGCTCAGAGGCATGGACATGGAGGGTATCTACCGCAAAACTGGTGGAAATTCCCAAACCAAGGCCATCCAGGAAGGATTCGACAAGAATGAGAACTTTGATATTTCTGACCCGGACATGGATATCACCGCCGTGACGAGTGTGCTGAAGCAGTACTTCAGGAAGCTTCCGACACCGCTGTTGACGTTTGATGTCTATGACCGTATCCTCGAGACTAACTGTAAGTATCGAAAAAAAAAACAGACGTATTGACTATCGTTGAAACTAACTTAATTAGCGATTACGGGCGATGCGGAGAAGTGCGCACACTTGCAGAATGTATTTAACCACCTACCGCAGCAACACAAAGACTGTCTCGAGTTCTTGATGTTCCATCTTCATCGCGTTGCCACCCGAGAGCGCGAGAATCTTGTAAGTGAATACGCCGTTCTACACCGAGCGCACTCAGCTAATAGTTGAATAGATGACACCTAAGAATCTCGCTGTGGTCTTTGCCCCGACTATTATGAGAGACCACAACATCGAGAGAGAGATGACGGACATGCACGCCAAGAATCTTGCCGTGCAGTTCATTATCGAGAACACGCATAACATTTTCACCTAATCCAAGCCGGTTTTACTGCCATGGGCTCATCAACCATACGATTCGATCCTTGTACATATTACACGAAAAGAACGAAGTACTCTTCGTCAATTTCCCGAAGTTGCAAAAGTTATCAGCATTCGAGTAAACGTTTAGAGTCTTCGCAGATATCACGACCGTCATACGGTCAGTCGAGACGTACCGCCTCACTCCTCTTCTATTCACGAACACGAAACCGACCCATCCGGCCCATTGGATTTTTTTTCGACTCTTTCTATTCGAGGAGGTGTCCCGGCGGGATTTTCTGTCTTTACGGTAGGAAATTTAATGATATCCTTGAGAGCATTGCGAATTTTGTTCATTTCCGAGAGGGAGGGGTGGGCTTCGCATTCCGATTCTTTTTTCTAAGAGACTTGGCAGCTGGATGATCCAAGTACTTAGAGGGAGATACGGCTAGTCGGTACGATAGGTTTCAGGAGAGGAGAGAAAGCCAGAGAAAGAAGAAGCAGAGACAGGAAGTAGAAGTTCGATAGTTTCACGCCGTGCTTGGGCCGATGCCCAAGTACCTAGCTTTTAAGGAGAGGGGAGGGGAATTTGAGTGGAGGAGAGGCAGACGACATATTGCAGGCTTGGAGAATGGCCATACTCTCCAACGCCGTGTAAACTCGACGTTACGTTAGCTAGGCAGGGCAGACAGTTGCTATGAACAGAGATCCCAAGTGCTGGTTTTCCAGATTTGTTGGCGTTATTCGCCATGTGAAGTGATTGTGGATTTAGAGAAGGCTCGCCCGTGACCCGATGTGCTTCTAATCAATTATAGATGCTATAGAGAGTATGAGCGTACCTCCTTTTATTACATCCGTATTTGCTAATTTCTTAGTTGTGCTTAGCATTCTTATCCTAGGTAATCGTAAGACCGTATTTTATACACGGCCTTCGGCTTTCTTTTTAAACCAACAATTAGCATATCTCAATGTCTCAAAATAGTTTTATTATTTTGCTAGGATTTGGTTTTGCCGGTAGGGGGCGAGAAAGAATAATTATTATAAATCATGTTCCAGTGAAAATAGCCCCTCAAGATCAAACTAAGGCCAGTGATAATTCTTCATTTGTTGGTTCAATATGCTAGGTATATACTCGCTGGCGATAGGAGGACGAGGTGTAGGCAAGACGTTTACCACAACATTGAATAGCCCCCATGGAAGTGCCATTCATAAAAGGAGAGAAGAAGATGAAGATGAGGTATGAATCGTGTAACCTGAGGTTCATATCCGGAGTGAGAGGGTCGGCCTTGAAGCCTTTCTAGGACTCTAGAAGCTTTGAAAAACTACCTAGTACTAAAAAAGATGGTCTCTAGGAAGATCGAGCAAAGAGTATCATGGACCAAATCACACGTTTGCTGTCGCCCCCAAGTTCGCGTATTGGAGTGGAAGCACGGTTGGATATTCCATCGGCGGACCTAACCCCATTTTATAGTGCTCCATTGCTAATTGGCTTCACACCCACTACTACTACCTAACAAGCATCTCGACGAATCATATAGCTATAGTGACCGAGACGTTCATGTCAGCTGTTTCCCACGTTTTTTCTTTTCTTTTTCAATTAATTTCCTAGGCAATAAGGCCCGGATTACACAAACGCAGCTGTCCGCCCGTACATCCATTTCGAGACGGCAAGCTTCGGGCTCTAGCCAGGTACGGCAGGACGAAACGCCAGGAACAGCTCGCTTCCCATGTCCGGCATTTATTTCCATACGTGGCTGCGTAATGAAAAAAAAGGCCCTAGGGAAGAAGAAAAACGTGGGAGAGCTGTAGCCCCCCGTCTGACATGCATACCGCGCCTGCGAGCTATTCCCCGATCGGGCGCGGTCTAGATGGGCTGGAGTGCTGGCAGCTCGCTCTCACCTTCCTGTTCCTTGATCTTGCGCAATCTTACGCTTCCGTATCAGACACTTCGGCGGACGACTGCTTATGAGCTGAAGACTGGTGTTATTATTACCTGCCCGAACCAAAAGAAAAAGACAAGCAATGGCTGTAGTAGCCGTTATTACATACGTAGGGCCTAGGACCCTACCTAGGTATTGTCTTACTAGGTATGTAGCAGTAGTTGAAGAAACATACGATCTTTAAATATGCGAGCGTTTGACGCCTGTGTTAGCTCAGCGGCTTTAATATGCCGATACGATTAACGCTCGGCGTCTGTGCGGCCAGCCTGGCAGATGTGTGGAAGCAGTCCCGCGTGGCAGGGCTGCTTATAGGTAGCGATCGATCGCCCGCGTGCGCCTAGATTCCAGTCCGAAGATTTTTGCTTAATACTTACCCCTGGCTTTAGGGCTAATCATTAGTGGACGAAATAACACGTATTTTGGATCGTTATACCGCATTTATACATACATACCTTATTATGCTATTATACTTATTATAAAATACACTTATACAAGTATAAGCACTTATCATGCATAATAAACTCCGGATTTTCCATTATAATTAATAAAACATCGTGTTTTATTACTTCATTTATTTTTAAAGTTTTAATATTTAAAAATTTATTACTTAAGTCCAAATCGTTTCTTAACATTTTAAACAAAGAAATCAAAAGGATAGAAAAACGGTTTTATATTTAATTTTTTTTATTTTTCGTAATATTAAGCCTTAAGGATCGAAGGTTTAATAGGTCGAGATATATACGTAATATATAAATAATCTCGATAAATATAAGGCCGTATTAGTTTATCCGTTCCGTAACACGTATAAGGGATTGTTATACCGTATTAATACATGAATTATGCGTATAATGAATAATACGTGTAATAAGTATTCGTTCACTACTAATCATCTGTGCGGTTCAGCGCTGCGTACCTGGTACACGTATGTCAGCGCTATCGTATAAGGTAGGTACCTAGCTAGAGCTGAAGCTGAAGCTAATCCGGGCTGTTAATAATTTTAGCAAGGACGTTGGGATAGTTTTTTAAGACTCACTCTATCGATCTATCTATGTATCTAAGAGCGCAGTCCTCTCTTCCGTCATAGTTTCTTATATTAGTCTCTCACATATCACATTGTTGGTCGCCCGCCTACCAGTCGAGACATGATTTACGCACGAGACGCACCCGTAGCCAACTCGCTGCTGGTTGGTAGCATCGGCATGCAAGTGTCGAGTGACGGGCCTCGCAGATAATCAATGTAGGGAGGGAGGGTAGGAGGCCATAGGCAATAGTTCCCCAAGACCACCCCTGGAATGCGATCCTCTAGCGATCGAGTGCGAGCCGAAGGATGCAAATTGCAGCGCTGCAGTCGCTCCCCAAACGGCTTAGCACCGCCAGCCTGCTTCTAAACCCCACGGCCTTTTCTGCCACCTACAGGTAGGTAGGTACACACGGTAGGATGTGGGAGGTCGCGGGTTATTACATGCGTGCCTCATCAATTGAGAATATCTCCCGAGACAAGCATATGCCATACATCACAACAGCTAAGGTAGCAGGGTAGGTAGCAGCAGTATTGTCCGAGTAGAGCTCCAGCTGTCCACGAGAGCGGTCAGGCACTTGAACAAAAAAGAAAACAAGCAAGAAAGCATGTCTCGGTATCCGTCCGATTTCCAACACCGCCGCAGTCGTGCTGTTGGAGACGGAGCTCGCTAGTTTCTTGCCTCGTCAACGCCGCCCGCTGATTGGCGGCGCCGCAGATGACATGTTAGGAATCGCAGATGGGCTGCTGCTTGCTGCTGCTGCTGCGCTCCTACAGTACCGGATTAATCGCAGCGCGTTCAGGGTTCCTGATCCCGGGCGGCCGACCCCCTGTTCCATTGCGTCGTCGCCGTGGGCAGCTCTGGTTCTCTTTTCCGTCGTAGGAAGGATTGCTGCGGGAGGTATAAGTCGCCGCCGGATCCTCCTCTTCTTCTTGGGGGCTGGCGAGACCTACACCTATTTCCTGCCCCTCTCGCGCGAGGTAGCTGTTTAACGTGCGTGCGTCGAAGAAGCGTAGTCGGCCTTGTCAGTTTGGGACTTTTTCGTTTTTTGGATTTTTTTTCTTTTTGGATTTGGCTGCGAGATATACATACGTGATCTGCCGGTACTGCGATGCAAAAGGTCTCTGCCCGCGCTCCCGTGAAGGAATATCCTGCAGCTTGCTCGTTCCGCTGTCCTGCGCTTCCTTCGAGCTCACCCCGGATTTTTTTCCCAATTCCTTTCCTTACTTTACTCTCGGGCGGCGCCCCCCTCCTCATAATGTTCAATCCTTCCTCCTGAAATGTTCAAGCCGCCCCGATGAAGGGCTCGTGTGCGCCTTTTAGACTGCTGCTGTTCGCGGTGCTGGGGTTTCCGGGAGGGAGAGGCGGGTTGGTGGACGGGCGTGGGGTCGTGAGACGCGACGGCGACGATCCCCCGGGTCCTGATGGTTTCGTCCGGCATAGATATCCTACAGGTTAGCAGAGGTGCGATATCTTGAGCGAATTAGTCCGGTCTAATTTTTGAGTATAGTCGTGGCGTTTGGAGATCACCTCTATATAGACGGCGGCGAGTTGTCCCAGCAGCCCAACGGGACTGAATCAAACGGCACTCAATCGGATCAGACATACCCTTCATACGCTGGTATATTCATCTAGTGCACGAAATACCTATAATACGTCTACTAATGAGTGAGTAGTGAACTCAACGTTTTCTCTGAACCTGAATGAATCATGGACGAACGACACGGTCACGTTCCGCTCGATTCCCAAGACGGCACCGCTCCTCGACCAGCAAGTATACTGGTCCGATCCCACCAACGGCGCCGGAGCTCTTTACACCTGGGGCGGAATGGCCGTGGGGTCCGATCCACCGCCCTCGAACGAGCTGTGGTTATTCAACACGGACGGCACCGGCGGCGGGACATGGTCACAAGTCCTGCAAGGGGACTACCGGAACTTCGCAGGGCTGTCGCAGCCGGTGGGCGCGGCCTTCACGCAGGCGGACCACGTGGGGTACGCGCTGGGCGGCCAGGCGACCTCGCGGACGGACGGCTCGATCCAGAAGGAGGACCCGGGGTACGCGCTGACGGGGCTCGTGTCGTACGACTTTCAGACCGGGCTGTGGGCCAACAGCTCGACCGTCTCGGAATACGGCGGCTACGGCACGAACCTGAACGGCCGCGCCGAGGCCGTGCCGTTCGGGCCCAACGGGCTGCTGCTCTTCTTCGGCGGCGCGGAGACCCCCGTCGACGCGACGAATAATAGCGTCGTCCAGGTCAACTGGAACTATCTCACCCTGCACGACCCCATCACGGGCGCGTGGTATAAGCAGGGGACGAGCGGGGCGCGGCCGCCGACGGTGGAACGCGCGTGTAGTGTTGGGGTGCAGGGGCCGAATAATACGTATGAAATGTAGGTCTACTTCCGTGGTTTGGTCTGAAGAACTAGGTTAAAACGAGAAGTGAGAAGTGAGAAGTGAACAGATATTAACGGGTTGAGTATAGATTCATATACGGCGGCGCATCGGACCAAACGGAGAGCACGTCTGCGGACGTGCATGTATTATCGCTTCCCGGGTTCGTCTTCTTCGACGCGCAGTCTCCCGGTACTCCGCGCGCCGACCACGCTTGTACGGTGGTTGGCAACGGCAAGAGGCAGATGCTGAGCTACGGAGGTGTTGACGGCGGCCCTGGACTTCGGAATCCCACGACGACACCCGATCCGTGGAAACAGGGACTTGGCGTTTACGACATGACCGAGATGAAATGGACGGATTCGTACGATCCAAATGCGGCGGATTACGAGAGCCCAGCTGTTGTAGCAGATTGGTACGCTCAAGGAGGGTTGGATACAGTGAGCTGGTGTGATAAGCTGGGGGCGCTATTCGTCAACGGGAGCTCGATTACATACGGCGCGGCCGGGAACTCTACGTCGACGGATAGCACCGACAGCTCTCGGTTTAAAAAGACGGGTATTATCGTCGGGTGCACCGTGGGAGGAGTAGTGTTCTTGAGCATTGCCAGCACCCTCACATTCCTAGTGCTGCGATGGAGGCGGCGGCGTCGCGAAAGCACGATAGCCAGCACGCTGAACGAGTACCGACCGGAGCCCTGGCCGAAAGACTCGCCCCGGATGCGGTCGACCACGCCGGGGACGATGGTGTCGTCGCCGACGCCGGTCGAGCCGATGGAGATCGGCGGCACGACGAGAGGGGAATTACCCGCCGAGGACGTGGAGTGGACATACGAACTCCCGGTCCCTACACCGCGGCTGAGACCTGAGCTTCCGGATCGGAAGTATTCAACTTAATGTAATTATATTATGTAAAGCCAATTAAGCCTTAATATGTATTGTCAGTTCAGAAAACTGGCTGATGAACTGTGAGATGCGAAGCCTGCCTCGTGGCTGTCGTCTCGTGTTCATCTTCTCAAAATCCAACGTTCTCGCCTAACTTTTCCTGCAGTAAGCCACTTCTCATCATCCTTTTTTTGGTAGTGACAGAGTTGATGTGCGTCTGTCTGCGGTGCTCGTATGGAGACGTCTCATGCTATCTCATCCGTATCATTCAAAGCCTAGCATAGAGTGTGACTGTAACTGTAATCCATCTTGGCCTGTTTAGTGACGAATTCCCATCGACTAAATGTTTAGCCTATCCAGTTACCATTGCATATCCTAGCTGGGCGAAAAAGTTATCATTTCGCTCTCTTGCCGGGAATGAAATTTCCTTCATTTCATCTAGTTACCCAACCATTTTCTTCACCTTCTCAAGCAATAGTCCACTCTCCCTACCCAGCCTGCGCTGTCCGTCCCGACCAGGTTTCCGCGCCTTCGCCATGGCTTTTCGGAACCTCTCACGCTCGGCGACTTTGCGATTCCGCTCTTCATTGCGCCTCTCATATTCCTGGGTGCGTGCTTCCACCTCCGCCCTCTTGCTCTCCGCATCGACTGTCGCTTTGTCAAAGTAGCCGGGTTTGCGCGGGTGCTGCTTGCGCCGGCGCGGGCGGTCTCTTAATTGCTGCTGTGAAAGGGGCTCTGTCTGCTCCTCTTCTTCATCGTTGTCTAGCATGGCCTGCCTCTCAGGGTGAAGCTGAGGTGAAGGAGGCTCTGCATTTGCATCTGCATCTGCATCTACATCTTCGGCACCCACAGTAGCGCTCTCAGGTTTAGAAGATGCTTGTTCCGCAGCTTTTATCTTCTTGTAGGCCTTCTTAACCTTCGCCTTATGGATCAGGTCTTTCTTTATTTTATCGACTTAGATCGGGTCGAATTAGTCATTTGCATGTCATAGAGAGTGAGTAGATGCAAACCTTTTCTCTTCCATGGACCATCCGGAAGATTTTGTGGTCCTACGCGAAAACCTTTACGAAGCTTTTTTGCCGCTGGAGTGGCTGCGCCGTCTGATTCGAGAGGTCTTTTCGTCGCCATCTTCAACAAACAAAATATTGTTTATGTGAAATCTCTGGGGTATGAGATTTTTTCATAAAGGTTTAGTGACTAAAAAGTGTTGTATTCAACAGTTTCACACTTTGAAGCTTCAAGTTATCTGATTTAGCAGAAGTCAATTGAGATATCGATAAGCTCTAATGGATAAAACCCTTTATGCACGCACTATGTATGTACCTGGATGGACCTACCTAACCAAGTGCGCCAAGTCTAGCTCTTTCCGGATTACAGCACAGGCTCATCGCCCCTGTCACCGCTTATCCTTGCCGATACCGCCCCAAATTTGGTAGTCTTTTGCCCAAATAGGTGCGTTAAATGGCCTTAGATAGGCGCTAATTATGACGCTGGACTTACTAAATGCCATTGTACAGGTCATAAGATTGATAGGCGAGGAAAGTCCGGATGATCAGAAACAATCCTACATTAACGTGCCTTCCAACCTCTTACACCTGTCTTGAGATAATAGGTCATAAACTAAGACTTTCTTCAACCTTCAACCTCTCAACTTCATTTTAAGTCTAGACAGACGAAGCATTGAAAATACCCAACCCACTTCAACCCCGCCAGTTAGCCCTACATACCTGTGCTGCCTGTGTCAAACAGCACATATCCTTGCTGTTTCGTTTCAAACTTCCCTGTCCTCTGAGTCAATGAGGCGAGCACGAGTCAGTTCCTGATACCGACCCATCTCTTCGCAGTGAAATAGAAAACCTTCGAAGACCACTGAAAATGTTTAAATGCTTATAACATGACCTTATTCACAAAGCTCTAGACCGACTACCGAATGTACGATGCCCATATTCCGGGTAGATCTAGAGCGGAGGGAGTCCGCTGAGCAGCCAACGTTGCCCACAATGGCGTCACAGCCAGGCCAAGGTCAAGAAGATAGTACTCTACGAAGGAAACAATCGGAGGAGAGTATCAGCACGGAATTGTGCGAGGGTCCCGTCCCAGATAGTCCAGCACCGCAAACGCCAGAACGAAGTCCCCCGACCGAATGCTCCGACCGATCTGAACTCATTGAGCGACTAAAGAGAGGCGAAAGTCCAACTTGGAGACCGAATCGACATGTTCGTAACTCCTTTCCGCTTCAGGGTACAAACGGGATATCTGAAGTGACTAACTCCGTCGTTGACAATCAGTTCGAATCAATATGGGGTCAACAACCCGTCTCTCCCACTCGAAGTCCGAAACGTTCGAATGCAAATTCACCAAGTCTACTACCTCCAGCTACGATAACTCCAGAGAAGAAAAGCCCTGACTCCGAAGATGAGAGGAGACGGCAAGAGGGATTAAGCATTGAGCGCCCACGTTCAGCTCTTCATAGCGGCGACTTCACCCAGGATGAATCATCTCGAGATGCTGGTCCAATACAAGATAATCAGCAAGCTCCAAAAAGGCAGGACTTTGATGGAATCAGTGACTCGTGGTTTGCTACTTCGCCTCCAAGGGATTTCACACCCTTCCAATTCGAGAGGCGGGAGATTCCAGCAAGAAGACCGGATCAGACACCTCCAGGTTTTTCTTCGTTATCGTCCTCTATCTCTTCCAGCTTCGTCTACAAACCACCCACCAGCCCTCTAGTTCAATCGGAGAGCAATGAAGATATTGACTTGACTTCTCCCATGGATGGTATTGATATCGGCTCAAGTCTCCCCAGGAATCCACGTCGACATACCTTCATGTCACATCCAACTTCATTCGGTACGCCTCATAACCCGTCACCAATACAACCATCCCATCTACGCCAGGAGAGAAACTTTCCATATCAGGCACACCAACCTCGACGCTCTCTCGCCTCTACGCCTAACTTTCCAACAACTTCATCTTCTCCGCAGACCCCTGCGCTTTTGCGGTCTAGGCGTCCGTCATACAGCTCAGACGTCTCGCCGATCCAGCATGCATCCATGGTGGGGTCTTACGAGGAAAGTATCTTGCGTGGAAGAATGTCAACAAACCCCTCGAAGCCGCTTGATTTCGTGGCTCAGATCGGTGTCCTTGGGCTTGGTAAGTGTAAGTCGAACCTCCGGTGTCCGCCTCACGTGACATTGCCCTTCCCTGCTGTATTCTATAGCTATGGTGGTTCTTCTCATGGGCGTTCCAAAGTAGAAGATGGGCCTAGTCCATACGTCGGGCAGATAGACTTGGAGAATGGTCTTCCAAATCAGGAGGAGGATGCAAGATCAAAGCGAAAGATACAAAGCCGCGCTCAGGAACGGCCCCCAACGGAAAATGATAGAATGGAGATAAACAGTCCTTCTATAGGGACACCAGAGCGCGATTCCCGCAGAGCTCAACGACCCAAACGCAGGTCAAGCTCTCCCAGAGCACCGCCTGGTGGAAGCTACCGTATCCCCGAAAAGGGGCAAATTCAGATCATTATCAAGAATCCCAATAAGACAGCAGTCAAACTATTCTTGGTTCCGTACGATCTGGCAGGAATGGAACCTAGTACAAAAACTTTCATCCGGCAACGAAGCTATTCGGCCGGGCCGATTATTGAGAATATGCCTCAAATGAAGGACAGTGGGACGGGAGATCGCCCGATTCTTAGATATCTCGTCCATCTACACATATGTTGTCCTTCGAAAGGTCGGTATTATCTTTACAAAAGTATTAGAGTCGTATTCGCAAATCGCGTACCTGACGGGAAAGAGAAACTTCGAAACGAGATAACTTTGCCCGAGCCGAGGTTCACCAGCTACAAGCAAATTAGAGTGATGCATCCTCCAATATCGGGGGGTACTGGTCCCGGCGCCAGCCTAGCTGCTGACAAGGCGTTCAGACGACGCAGCTCTGGGTTCTACTTCGGCGGACCAAATCAACAAACCTATGATGCGGCTCACGGGCTTCACGTGGCGAGTGTATCGCATCAATCCTATTCATCTGACTTTGGCGGACACAATACTCCAGTAGAGCCTGTTCCTCCCAGACATAATGGAACGAGGAACACATTAGATGAAGGCGGCAACTTAGGATTTTCCGATCCTCAATCGCCAGATTCATCTCAGACTAGTCGACCGAACACACAGAATTCAAGCGATGTGTCGAGTTGGGGTGGGCTAGACGGCCAGATTAGCAGATACGACAAGCTTAGTAAAGGAGACGTAGGTTATGGTGGTAACGCATTCGCCCGTTTGATAAACGGCAACACTGGTGTTGCGGAGAGTCTGCTATCGCAGAGGTTGAGGTCTCTGGGCGTCCAGGGCCAGGTTCAGGGTCAGGCAAGCCAGGAGTCTGGCACGATGCAGGAGTAGGCCTCCGGTTTTAGTCGTCTTCATGCTCCGGCGTTAGGTGCTTGGGCACCGTTCGTCCTTAAGGTTTCGTTTATTGGCTTTTGGGTCGGGTTAGCGAGGTTTGGCACAAAGGACACTCCGGCGCCTTGGGTCTATGCGGCGGCGCTTTGCTTATTTGTCTGAGACGGGATGAAATTGGACTCCTCGTGATAGAGCTGGGCATCGTCCGTAGCGCATATTGAGCGAATTATCTCTGAAGGATTGGTACTTGTAAATATGATATCCTGGGCTTACTTCATACCGGATAATTATTCAGTTACCGTAGCAATTTCTATCTTATTAATTACATCTCCAGGTTTCTAGGAATCTGTTTCTAGCCAAGCAAAAGTTTCTATTGTCAAATATAAGGCAGTTTTTATTATGACTTAACTATTGATTTGAGCCCAGTCTCTCAGATTCATAATGTTAACTATATACTTAATCTAGGACTATTTGTTTGAAAAGAAATCTTTGAGACATGTTAACCTGCTCCCCCTTTTCTATTTATTTGTATGTGCCTCTATGACAGGACGTATGCTAACACATTCCACTTTTAACAGCATTATACAGTAATTCATTTAATTGCAATGTATGGGATTGCATTATTAAATCTTGTTTGGAATGCAGTGGGCGATGAGTGATGACTCAACACAATAAAACTCTCCGCAGTTATTATCTAAGGGGAATCATCATGAGCTCAACACTCTTCAAACGCCCCTAATTACATACTCTATCCAAGCCAAACATTCAACTACAGAACATATCCCTTCACATATATACTATTTTCAATTTGTGCTTGTAGATTAGTTAGTCATTTGAAACTGACGCTATATAGTCAGAATAAGCAAAATGTTGGTGGGAAACTCCTATTTTGGTTTGACTCATGAGCAAGAAGGATATTTAGCTTGGTTAACTATTATAACTATATGAACGCAGCTATTCTCTTGCATGTATTATTGATTAAAACCTATGGAAATATATATATTTAAATAATTATGTACCTACTCTTCGGATCCTCTACGAGAGGATCCTTTACCAAACCCAACCAGAAACAAAGAGTGTTTCTCTTGGGACCTGGAGCCTTTCGGCTCCTTAGTTGCTCTTACACTCTTAAATCAATAAACTACTTCTTGTGAGTAGTTCTTACATATCCCTACACCCATTAATTGAGAGTATCACATATGAACTCCAAATGTTTCGTATATTTCTGTGGACATTTTACTGGGTAAATTTTACGGGATAAATCGCCCCCTACCTCATAGATCCAACAGTGATTAACAACAGATATAACTGAGTATATATATCACTCGAACACCTCAGAAAATGTTATCTTTGCTATCTATTTCGTAAATCTTACTTGCCATAACCATGATTTTAGCCTTTGCCAGTTGGCTGGCCTTCATGGGTATACTACCTATCCCACAAGGTCCTCGATTTTTACAAGAAGCGAGCCCAGGCACTAGTGCTTTCTGCTCTGTTTTTCGAGAATAGGCAGAAGATTATATCCATGACTACACCTGAGTTGACACAACCGCAAAAACCCACCATCTCGAAACCAATGCAGACACAGGTTACTCATATCACACTGGTTTTTCAAGCCCCTCAGATTACCGTGGCGAGAGCTGACACATATCCCGGCAACTAGTTGCTGCTTCGATCAAGGTGACAAAGCTGTTTCGAAATTACATCAGCGTGATTTCGAGCCGGAATCAATCCAACAATGGGGGAAAAAGTAAACGGCAGAAGCAACCGATATGATCATCTCGCAAACAACGAAGAATAACAGATGAGCCAACAAAGGGCTCCCAGTTTTCATACCAGTACATGAGGGAGCCGGCCTCTCAGTTTTAAGTGAGACGCCTCAAAAATCTTATGCTAGAGCACGAACAACTACAGTCTCGGCCTGGAACCCTTCAATACATCAACGCCGGGAGATACAAGAAGGGATATACCAGCTTGGTGAGCGGTCGCCGTGCGAGGCTGCGTACATACAACCTTCGGGCTTAGGGTGTATAATAAATCCTACAGTCCTATAAGGAAGACGAAGACAAAGGATAGAGGGTTCTACGAAGATCATGATCCCAGAGATAAGCAACTCGCCCCAACATCGACGCGTATGGCGAACTGCGCCGAGAATAGGACGCCAGAGCACTTGGATAATTCATCTCATATGAACATTCTGCGGGGTTTTTTTTTCTTCTTCTTTTCTTTTTTAACGGGACTGAAAGAATATCTTAATAAGTTCTTTCGCTCAGCCTATCAGCCGTCTCCAAGAAGAGCTGGTGTAGCACTGGCCCGAGGAACACGCTCTGAGCCCGTCCGCTGGCGAACTCGACAAGCATTTCACCAGCACCTATACGGTGGGCTAGCCGTCATCTGCTGGCCAACATCCAATCCACCACATTCGAGACGGAGCATCTCGCGCTCTCTGAATCAGCACTTCGAAATAGCCAATACAGAACGGTCCTCATTCCAGGACCGAGAACCGCGCTCTGATCCTCAACACGTATCGTATCTCGCTTGTTTGGCTGCAGCAAGAAGAAGTAACTTGTAGGAGGTCTATCTCTTTCATGGATATCGCCTCTACGAGGACTTCATCAACCTGTCGCCGATGACTTACAGACATATGCGACCTGGAGTGAGTTTCCTCCTCCAGAAAAATTCCGATGTCGGGTATCAGGGACTGCTGTATGGCCAGTATTAACATCTGGCCTCGCAGAGAAAGGAGATGTTTTCCTTATTATAAGTCGCTTGCAAGCCGCTACTGAGAGCGGTTGCAAGACAACTATCCTAGCAATGCTGCCAGTATTGCGAGGAAATGTGCGCGTAGGATCCTCGCGTTCGAGCCATGTTCGTGGAGAGTAGTGATGGTACGATACTTCCATGTAGTCAACAAGATTAATAGACGACAGTTTGTTTTGTGAAACTTGAACCTATGTATGGACTTGTTTTCTTGTGATTAGTACTACTCAAGGAATAATCTGCTAGAGCCTTTTATTTTATTGTATTCCCTCCCTCCATGCCCGAGTAAAGAAATAAAAAAGTAAAAAAAATCCTACCGGTCTTATGCGGGCATCCCTACTAAAATCGACAAAACTGACAAATTCACAACACAATTAAAAGTCAAAATAAAGTTGTATAAAAGTAAATTGAAATATACCATCATATAGAAAACCGAGTTAAATTAGTTATATTAGCGTAAGTCCAAAGTTCATTTAACATTGCATGCTTTGTGTTTATGAAGTCAACATAAGAGTTTTCTCACCAAGCACTCTAAGAAAAGGGCGTCTGGTGGAAGTTAGTATAGGGGGTTGGGTTAAAATTAATTGGACAGGATACTAAACTCCCCTGAATATTGACAGAACACGCACTAAATCTTCACCATCACACTCGTACTCAAACCCCAGATTAATCCAGACAATCAGGTATCATCCCATCAATTGAATCTACAAACCCGTCCCAAGCGCCGCCCGCCGACACTTGGTGACCAACTATCATTACAAAATCTGTACGGCAAACCCTAATCCTACCTAGGTACCCGGCTTTATGTGCAAGAGTCCCAGTCCTTCCCACCCGGACGCAGCCCCTTGTTTCCCCCCCCTTCCGAATGAATAGGTGCTGCTGCTGCTGCTAATTTCATTTCCCTCCCTTTTCGCCCGTTAGGTATAATGGATCCCATCCACCCGACACCGCGCCATCTAGGGTATTCTCTCCTCTCAAATGCTGGGTATTATACGGTCCGGTACACTGCACTACAGTACAGCAGTGTAGTAGGACCAACCGCAGACGCGAAGTAGGTACATGAATCAACCCGGACGCGACTCCCACATTGGTATAGCATTGGTATCGCGGCAAATTCAAAAGAGACAGAGATAGACAGATACAGAGATAAAGAGACCCCCCAGCGCCCAACTAATGACTACGTAGTGCCTGGGACCAAACGACGATATATGCAAGGCCGACCAAAAAGTCGTGCCTAAGCAGCGAGACCAATTCACGATAAAGAAAAAGGAGGTTCAGCTGCCCGTCATAACCTAGGCAGCAGCAACCCCGTTCTCCCTCTGCCTCTTGACGATGTAATAGGTGATCAGGCTCTTGGGGTCATCTTTGATGTTCTTCATGCTATCCCAGAACTTACCCTCGCCTAGGCGGGCGTGTAGGGCAACGCAGAGCTGAACGGCGTCCATTCGCACGCCGCTCTCCTTGCTCTCGAGGCACCTGCTCGCGAGGGCCAGCAAGCCGGTGATCTCGCTCTCGCTAGGCGAAAACGAAGTCCTCGTGTCGACGAGTTCTTTGAGCACGTGAAGACCCATGCTTAGGCTTCGGTGGCCCGAAGTGTCCATATCCATCTTAGTCAGGTTCTTCGTCATAGTCACCGTAATCTCATCCGCGTCGCCGAGGACTACTAATTCGTCCGCAAGCAGCTCTAGCCCGCTCACGATATGTGTTCGAGCATCGTAGCGGGTGCGCGCAGCAAGCAAAGCCTCTAGCCCACGGGACACGTGAGGCTGGAACCTGTCACGAGACTTCTTGAGCAGCAACTTGATAGTTGCGAGGATCTGCGCCTTCACGTCTTGAACCTTCTCAGGGGCAAGATTGCCCAGAGAAGATTCAAGATACTCAAATAGTCCTTGTAGCAATGCGTCGAACTTGCTATCCTCTAGGAATATCTTGTTGTCGCGGAGAAGACTCTGCAGCTTGCGGAAACCATGTACGTCTAGGGTCTGGGCTTTGACTCTAGCAATGCCACTTTCGATCAGACGAGAGTTTTGGCGACCCTTGTCCGGGGAGGTATGAGGACTACCATTGGTACCATTTGTTTCCGCCGGAGGGTGGGACAGATTAGCAGCATCTTCATTAACGGGCTTATCTTCGAGTACGGGTCGCTCTACAATGGGAGCCACTGATGGACGAGGTGTCGCTTGATCTTCCTCCGTAAAGGGGTCTTCGTAAACTTTGAGAGCTTTCGACGGTGTTGGTGTTGGGGTGGCCGATGAGGACTTAGGGACGATAGAAGCATCCGCATCTTCAATAATTATCGACGTTCTAGGGGAGGGTATCGGGGAAGGTTTGGGCGACTCCGACCGTGCGCTCTCTTTCAATTGAGCAATACTCGGCACGACGAGTGTAATGTCCTCATTTGAATTCGAGGGGCTGCTGAGGCTGAGATCACTTGGAAGCGGCTTAACCTTCCCCGGACTCTTCGCCGGACCTCTAATCGGACTCGTTCTCGGGGATTTGGTTGGCTTGCTAACCGCTGGCTTTGAAGGAGTCGGAACAATATTAGATTCGCTAGCGGTTGCTACGTGACCAGGCCTGGTTCTTGGGGCCGTCCTCCTAGGCGACCCCGAGATCGTCTTCGGCGTTACACCCTTCGATTTCGCGATCTCGGTGGGGCTCGTCTGCTCCCTCGACGGTCCGTCGTGAGACCGAACAGAATAGGGCCCGGCAGTAGCGGGTCGAGGTGCAATGTCCGGTCTTCGTCTAGCTGGACGCATCGGAGCTACTGACATACCACCATGAGATTTAGTCGAGGTTTCCGGACGTGTCCGAGTCGCAGGAGCAGTTGCATGTGAAGCGGCCGATATATTCGACGAGCTAGACACTGTCCGTTGCGGCGTAACCGTAGCCATAGCAGACCCCGGCCGCGAAGGTAGGTTTTTCGTAGCTAAAGCCCGCTTCTGCGCCAACATCGTCTCCCTTAGCGAAGGCTTTGTGCTGGTCATAGTGCTCTTCGAGAGGCCTAGCCCTGGCCGCGGGGCCGCCGGCTCGGACTTCTTCGAGGAGTTCGGGTTGTTAGGATCTTTCTGTAACAATTTCTGAGCGGTAGCATCAAGACCATCCATGATTCTTCACAATGATTAGTCATCATACCAAAAAAAGGGGAAATCATCACACTCACGCTTCGGCCCTTGCTGGCCAAATCGCAGCATATGCCCAGTACGTCGAGCGCATCTTCTCGCGGACTCCGGGGTTTGGGTCGTTGAGACCTTTCTTGAGGCACTTGTCGATCGTGTCTAAACCTCCACCATGTTCGAGATGATTCTTATGATGCGCCTCTTTCTTCAGTAGAGTTTTCACCCAGCCTGTAGCGTACAGTCTCGGTTGGACATTCTTATCCTGACAAGCACCCCATATGTGTTGCATGATCCTAGCATTGTACGTAACTCTTCCAATGATAGTGTCCACTGTAGTATTGGCCAATTGGGAGGTTATCTTCTTGGTAGCAGCACATAATTTGATGAATGTCTGCATGAGAAGTTCGACCATTGGATCGATACCAGGCCCAAAAGTATTGGCCAGATCTTGAACGAGGGCACATCCCTCTTTGGACAAACTGGTTCGTAAGGAGATGACGGCTTTAATAATACCATCAAGCAGCCCCCTGCAGCCATTGACAAATGCATCGGGGAAATCAGATGGCGTATTGCCAGCGATGAGTCGTCGTAACTTGGTAGCGCTCTCTTCTCTCTTCAACCAATTTTGTTCGGTTTCCCTGCCTTCAAACCATTGGTGCATGTCCTTGATAATATCGTCCAATTCTCGTTGGGTATTGACGTATGAGGGCTCGACCGACTCTGCCTTCGTCTCCGGCATTGGTGTAATTGGTCGTTCGCTGGCAAGCGATGAAACACTCGCGGCGAGATTCGGCCTCCCCTGCATCATCGCTGACGCCGGTCTCGACTCTGGGTCTGCTCTCGAAGAAGTCGGGGCTAATGCCTTCACGATGGCTTGCTCAATAGCAGGTCGTACTTTGAAGTTCTTCAATTGCTTCTTGAGATCTGACTTGGCTGCGTTCGGTGCGTCCCTATTGTCGATGTTAGAGTCTACGTTGTGTATATGTATGAGGAGTAGAAATTGCGAACTTGAATAATTCTATGACAGTGCTCTTAGCGGCATCTCGAACCATGCCGTCAGCATCTTCCAATAGCTCCATCAAGGTTGGTACGTAGGCACGGAATGGTAAGCCGTGGTCTTTGTTCATCTGTGTTATTGTTAGCGCGTCTGGTGTAACAATAGATATCGTAAAAAACTGTTCAAATTGTTGAATCGCGCGTACCTGTAGTAGCCATTGCATACCCGCCTCCTTTGCTCTGGGGTTCTTCCCAGCCATAGCAGTGTTGCGCACAAACCTCTCGGCGTCCATTGGCACATGGACGTATATGGTCGCCATCGCTTGGTTGGCCAGACTCCTGACCTTATCCTTCTGATCACCCATCTTCTCGGCGATGAGCGGCAACGTGTGTTTCGCCTCTTTGACGAGGTACTTAGGTTCCTGCAGTGATAGGCGCGTCAGGAGATGGTTCAGCGTGGTGAATCCGGCATTAACGAGGGCCGAGTGCTGAGAGCTCGAGGCAAGTCGAAGGGCTTCGAAGAGAGGCGCGACGCAGGTATCGGGAACGTTAGACCGTTTTATCTCAGACTTCATGATAGTGACATGTTGAATCTTTGCATCGATGGAGACATCTTTTTTGAGGAACGCCATCAGGCCGGCGACCCCCTCCTCCGTGAGCATGTCCGCCATGATCCTTCGGGGGAATCGAGGATCAGGTAGCACGTTGTGAGATGTCGACAATAATCGCGATCGTATATAGGAGTGTTCGTTCTATTAAGTTTGAAATAGGATGCAAAGAGATGGTGCTAAGGAGCCGTCGCGGTTGGGTAGATAGGGGGATTTAGGTAGTTGATGAAAAAAGGTACTCGAATCTAGAAAGGTCGAATTGATTCAAGTATCAAAAGCAAAAGCAAAAAGTTTGCGATAACGGTTCAAGAGATTATTTCATTTCAGGTGGGTTGACTCAGTTAACATTGACAATCAAGTTTTTAATTGCGCAAGTGAACGAGTTGTGGATTTGTGAAGAAAATGGTTCAAGTTTGGAATAAATGTTAAATGTTGCACATTACACATTGCACAACGAACTTGAATATATCACTCCTTCCTGTTGTTGTTGTCATAAATTCTGCTACATGCACGAAGTACTAGCAGTATGTTGATGCGGGAAATGGCCACCGCCTGCACCAGGACAACGGGGGGTCGTCTCCACGCCTACCAATGCTTTTGTGGGTACTTTCATAGCACTAAAAGGCCGCTAATCGATCCGTACTATCCATGATAGGTCTGTGTTATCCCGGCAACCAGGACCCCTGTCATGGAAAGATCAGGAACATGAAATGCCATTGACGTTGCCCCTCATCAGTTCACTTTCGCGGGCAGGCGGGGCACTGCTATTATTTGAAGCTGACCAACATGTAAACATCCCATAATACATGGAGCCTCTTGCATGCATCTCCTTAGAAGAGCCTCATGCAAGTTACGTCTTACCGCTTACTTATGTTTTCTAGGTACCTACATACTATATTTTACGAGGAGCTTAGTTAGGTATCCCCTCAACTTGAAGTTACATAAATCTGTGAAACCACCTCATTGGTATAATTATCTCCTTCCAATCCCATGAGTCAATCCGACCCATCGAATGTTCTATCCTCAACGGAGAACCTCCATATCCACCTCACCATCTCCCAAGACCAAGACCGCAAGTCGTCTCATTCACCTCCATTGCCAATAATGGCCATCCCTCCCGAAACCACACCGGTCCCTCCGTCAATCTTCACGCCCGGCATGTCTCCCCGAATCGACGAGCCAAAGCCAACGTCAACACCAACGCCAACATCCTCTGCTATTCCCGTTCGACCAAAAGAAGAATCTGGATCAGACCAAGCAAAAGACAAAGAGTCAGAGCAGAAATCCCTCGATCTCCCCCGTCTCCGGCTACACATAGAAGACCTCTCGCACCCTGGATCTACCGTCTTCCTCACCTCGGTCACAGCCCCCGCCGTCCTAGAGTCCAGCATCAAGTCCATACACAAGCACCTGTACTCCTCTCCCTCGCCTTCCTCTCAACCCACCACAACCAGTACCACCACCACACCTCTCCCTCCATCCTCCCCAACCCACCCCCCACCAACCCGTTCCGTAACCCTGCTCCTGCGCCCCATCCCCGGCGTCGCCTACACCACAGGTTCGGACCTCGACGCCGACCACAAAGAGATCCACTTCTCGCTCTCATACCTCTCCTCGATCGCAGCGGCGCGGCGGTCCGCCGAGATCAGGGGCGTGCTGCTGCACGAGCTAGTGCACTGCTACCAGTGGAACGGGGTGGGCAGCGCGCCGGGCGGGCTGATCGAGGGAGTGGCCGACTGGGTGCGGCTGCGGAGCGATCTGGCGCCGCCGCACTGGAAGCGCGACGACGTGCCGCAGAAGTGGGACGTCGGGTACCAGGGCACCGCGTACTTCCTCGAGTACCTCGAGGGCCGGTTCGGGCCGGGGACGGTGCGCCGGCTGAACGAGAAGCTGCGGACGGAGAGGTACGAGGAGAAGGCTTTCTGGACCGAGCTTGTGGGACGGCCGGTCGAGCAGTTGTTTGGGGATTACAAGGAGACGTTGCCGAAGGAGGGCGAGGATAAGAAGTAGGACTGATGACGAGCAGTATAGGGGCTACGGAAACAAGACACAAGATTCCAAGCGCCTATATTTGAAATCTTATAGAAATCTTTTTACTGGTTGAGATGAGCTGTAGATACCCATTTAGTATTCAATACTACATTTTCTAAACCAAATACCCTCTACTTAAAAAACAAAATAATGGCTCCTTAGTTGGGGATGCCTAGCCCATTGGTCCATGCTGATCCTGATACCTCGAGTCCAAATCCCTAAACCAAGACGCCATGCCATGAAAATCTGCGGTATCGAAGATGAAATAATGAGAAGAGAGGCGTCTATATTAGTGTTGTACTGCACCAGGCACACCGGCCTCGCTTTCGCTCACCACGCTTCCAACCTCAGTCCAGCTTGCTGGGGTCATCATGCCCTCATCGTCGCTCATCACGTCGTAAGGTCGGCTCCCGGTCCATGATGCAGCGGATACAGCCTCACCGACATCCTCGCCAGAACCTGCTAGGGATGCAGAGTCTGTTGGTGTCAGCATACCATCGCTAATAAGCTCCGGCTCGGACATGGGTGCGTCGGGCGATACTGGTAGTGGCGAGTAGAAGCTAGCGGTCGAAGCATCATGAGCCCAAGCTTGGATCGAGCTGTAGGCATCGTGTGAGTTTTCTTGTCCGGCGGTCATATATTCATCTGGGCCAAGCTCTCGTTCGGAAGGCTCGGCTGGTGCTGTCTGGGTGGCTGAAGTAGAATCCTCAGTATCAATTAGCGGGGTAACGGCAATGGCGGCAGCGGCAGCGGCAGCGACAATAGCAGGAGATGGTAACAGGGTTGCGGATTGCGGCGTGTCGTCCTTCACACCGAGCTGGGTGCTAGCGCTGTAGATATCCGACTCGATCTCATCTCTTTCGGGGTCCATTAAACTGTTCTCAAAGGCAATATTCTCGTCGATTCCGTGCTCGTCGGTAAAGGGGTTCGTATAGATAGATTGAGACAAGCCTCGAGCTCCGTCTCCACGTCGCCGAAGTAGACCATCGTTATTTTGAGCCTGTAATCCTGTCTGGAAAACATAGGTACCCTTCTCAGCATTACCATCCTCCCGGAGAAAATCGTCGAAACTAGAGTTTCGTGAGCGTGAACTTCCAACTTTCTCCGAGTCGCCTTGTTCCTTAGATTTCTTTTCTTCGCGGACAGCATTCCAATACATTATTTCCTCTCGTTGTCTTCGGCGAGTTTCATCGTCAGCATCGACATCCGGGTCGCTATCGGGGTTAAGATTCACTCCGCGGGATCGGAAGAATCCTTCGGCATCTTCGGGTCTGTTGAAAAGGTTCTCTCGTTCTTGAGGGGTAACGCTATCGCCCAGAGAGTGGAGAGCTATAGCAATTCGGCGTCGAAGATCGTTCGCCATGCGCTGTAGCTCGGGTGATTCGTAGACGGCTATGGCAGCCGCGACAGCGACTGAAAGGGCGATAACGCCGACTGAGACAGCAGGATGGTTAAAAGGAGGCATGATGTAAACGGTGGGGAGGTTACAGTGTGTAATCAAGAGAACAAATGAACGACTTCTACCATCCAAGGAAAACTGTAGATTGAGATAGGTTCGATATTTGTGCGAAAGTATTAGGAAGGTGTATTGCTAAGATTGATGATGCCTAAACTTCAAGGATGAAAAATAGACAGCATGGCTTGCGTAGTTCGTTTGTTGTACGTATACTGTCTCGCCACTGGACTCGAGCCACTACGGCAGGCGAGCAGGCAGGCGTATTTCCAAAGTGATCCGTGATCCGCAATCCGCAATGATTGACGTGGGGTAACAAGAAGTACAAATGACATTGTTCTACTTACCCTTGGCGACCACGGGAACAGGCATGTTTCAAGTGGTAAGCCAACAAGAAAGGATGCAAACACCCGCAAACGAGGATTGTTGGCCGACTTGAAATAATAAATTCGAAGCGTGAGAAAAAGAATAGAAGTTAAGAAGTAAAAAAGAAGTAAGAGGAGAATTTAGATATATGAGGGGGGAGGGGAAGTAGAAGAAGAAAAGAGGAAAGAGTTGGTTCGCTACGACGGAGGAGTCGCAATGAGGCACCCCAGACTTCTCTTTAGGGGATAAGGTTTGTATATAAGCGAGGTAAAGCAGGTAAAGCAGGTAAAATACACCCAAAGTTCAAAGGCATAATCGCTACCTCCCAACGCAACTCAAACTCAAAGCCTCATTGCGTAATGATTGTAAGCCAATGAGCTGCGCCATGGTTGAAGGCAGACCCGAGAAAAGAGGGACATTGAAGTGTAATCCACCCACATATTGGCGGCTAGTTAAAGGGTACATTACTCAAAGAACGAAAGATAGGTAGCCTCAAAATAGCCTCACAATAGCCAGATAAGCCTTATTGATTGAGAAGAAATCTCACGATAGTTATATTAAATTGTAGGAGGAACATCCTACCACCTACAAATAGGACATGCATGTCTTAAAAAACGTTGAGTCTATCTTGGTAAAGTCAGGGAAAGATCTAACACCTGGACCCTTGAAGGAACATCAACTGTATCTGATGTACATTCTAGTATCCATGTATAGGTACATGTTCTCCGCATTAGCACATGTGTATGCACTTATCCAAAGCTTATCTTGAAATAAGTATCTTCGTTAGTTCGCAAGTGGTTCGAATGATGAAGCTTCAATGTCATTGAGAGCTGTCAAATTCGGACCCTTGCATGAACCATTCCAACCTTTGGGAAGATGGGATGAGTTTGTATGTACCTGATGTATCACTAATTCGAGGTAAAAAGCTGTATAATGGGCTTGATAGGACAATTAACTCTGAAATACTGCCCGAAAATTTGGGCTGCATTGTCAGTTGTACAAACCTCCAGTATATTCCTAGAAAAGAATAATAGTCACAGCTAACGAATTCAACTTCCAATAGTCGTCCATGATCATATATCCAGATTGATTATATTATGAGTAAAAAAGCCGAAAGAAGAATAAAAAGAAACAAACGACATAGGAAATAGGGGAAGCTCTCACACCAGAGACATAATTTAGAACATTGAAGTCTTAGTGTTAACTACCTACTATTAATTCTAATGTCCATAGAATATTGGTAACCACCAACAAAAGCTTGGCGACCTTATTAGTTCAGCCAACCCGCAGAAAGCCCAATGCAAGGTACAATTACGGGAAGTGGAAACACCAATTAACATCTTACTGTGATGTTTCTGGTATGATACCCTTTTTCAAGTAATTTGAGTCTTTATAAAAAAAATGCTTATGACGAGGAACTGCATTTATGCGTCATAAAGTCTTTTAAAGTGGGTGGGCTTCACGATATTTGAACTCAACGCCATGTTTTTAACTTTAAATAGACAGGTGCTTAGTATTGAAATTGGGTAATATAATTAATCTTTTACATGAAGATCTAAAGTCCTAGCTAGTGAGACTGTATATTAGCCATTTGAAAAAAATGAACCGACATCTAGGTCTAAATAGCACCTTTCACAGACCAAAGAGTATTCAGTACATATCGCAGAAGGAATCATTCCATGTCAGAGGATCTCGCAATATTACGTGGCACCTATCGACTTCCAACGAAGTCCCCATACTAATAACCAACATTAGCCCGGATCGTCGAGGATATCCTGCGTTTGGTTTGGTCCACGATCACGGATCGCCGACTCAAACTCGGAAAACAACCAGGTTGGCTAAGGCGTCAATTTAGACGCCTCATTTTCTAGCAGGCACCATATGGTCTGTCGCGTGCTGTTGTAAAGCGAGGGAATACCACATGCGCCACGTTGTTCCGATACAATAGTGCTCAATGAGGCTATCTCGAAATAGGAGCTCCCGCCCCATCTCCTAGATTGAAGATCGAGTTAGCTTAGAATGCAGTCCCGGGGCCAATGAGTTTAAAGTCGACGCCATCATGATGCAATGAACCATGATACCATGAGTCCCCGATATACTACTACCGATACAACTTCACTGTGCTCCTAACTCAAACTCTACGATAGGAAAAGTAGGGATATTCTCAGGCTCGAAGCCTGCCCTAGAAGACGAAGAGCTCGAGCTCGAGCGCTAGAGATAGAATTGCTGTAATGAATATTAGGGTTGATGGGAGGGTTGATGGGAGGAAGATGACCCTCTCGAGCCCCGGTTTAGAGACTAAAGAGTGTGGACTTGAAGTTATTACCGTCGACAGAAAGACGGTGGCTTCGCCGTATTTATGAGGTACGGATCATAGCCGGTATCATTGTTGGGTGTGGTAGTAGGTAGCGAGTAGTTCTCTGCTTAGGCCTACTCTGTGTCTTCAGCTAGGAAGATAGAAATAAAATTTCCTGGCCTCGAGCTCGATATCAGGATAGCCTGAAGTGATCAGGGGCTTACACGCCAGAGCAAATTATAAAATGCTTTGAGACTAAGAGACCTAGCCATCAGCACCCGTATTATATAAAAAGGTAGAACGCTTACCTACCCACGTATTGAGCTCCCAACAATATCCTCTGCCCCAAAGGGAGTGAGTGTACTAGGTAGGTAATACCAATACATAATAGCTTCACGGCGGAAATAGTCAGCTTTCCCAACCCCAACGTAATGAATTCCATCAAGTAATCCGAATCTCCATGAGCACGGAACACGGCATCGACACCGGTCAGAATGCTCGTAATGAGTAATGTTCTTATTCGACAATCTCCCAGTCCGGCCCGCGAAGCGAGCGCCGCTGATCTAATAGTCTACCCAAAGGATGAGCAAAGGCTACCCCTAACTTTCTTCAAACTAGGTAGGTATGTGCATGCAGAAGAAAACGCCTCAAATCAGACCTGGAGAGAATAAAACAAATGGACAGAACAATTTACCACCGGTGCCGTACGGGATACCCAATCCGGACTCCAATAACCAAAAGCCAGCCAGTCAGCTAAGAGGTTGGGAGGTAGACACTAGCAAAGTGTCACAGGCCTAGAAAAGCGAAGAGAGCAAAGTAGCGATGATAACAATAGGTAAATGTATATATTTTTGCGGGTTTTGCTTCATTTTACTGTCTTTGATAAAGGTAATAAAAAAAACCATCCCCATCTGCGCGTCCCCTTCCGCGGGCCAGATGGAACAGCGGAATTAGGAGGACCTTACTGCAAAGCGCATAGTAGAAAATCGGAACACATTCCACGACGTCGGTCAGTTGATCCGCGGTCCCCCCCTCCCCTGTCCCGCCCAATTGGATACGACAACCTCACCCATTCTCCCCAATCCCCATCCCGCATTCCCCAAATCCCATTAGGTGGGTAAGTGTACTAGGTACCTTAGGTGGTATGTACGTATATCTATGATAGTAGCGTGGTGATATTGCAGCTGGGGTCGCACAAGCTGATGTGACAGCCGAATCAGCTTCGACAGCCTTTCCAGATAATGCCGCAATCAGGTGCCCCAACTTTTTTTTTCTATTATGTGCGTGGGTAGACGTTTCCAAATCGAGAACCAGAAAATACCAATCTAGCAATGTGCTCGTGTGCCCGGGAGAAGAAACGGTGCGGGTGATAAGGTGATAGGTGACAGATGCGGAAACGGGGTTGCGCTCGGAGATGGATACCCATCCCCATGCGCGGAGGCGCGGGGTGGGGACGTCTAATGCGACGCCTTAGAGCTCACCGACGCGGTCGACGAGGTCGACGTGGTCGAGAGGCCGGAGTCGGTACGCGAGATCCCAGGGATCCTCACGATGCGGGTTCGCTCGCTGGAGGAGATGGGTTAGCTTTTGTTAGGTGATGGATACGAGGGCAGGCGGGGAGCTCACAATGAGGCTCTGTCCTTGTGGATCTGGCATTGCCATTGACCACCTCCGGTCTTGATGGTGAAAGCCAGGGGCTTGGTGTCGACGATCTCCTTGATGTTCACGGAAGGCATTTTGACTTTTTGTGTGTATGTCTGTGTGTGGGTGTAGATAGGTGGTCTGAGAGACTAAACTATAGCTATAAGTAGGCTAGGAAGCTTTAGAGGGCAGAGCAGGGCAGAGCAGAGGTATGTGAAGGTTGAGAGTGGAGATTGGTCTTGAGGAAGTGTTTGACTACAGAGCACGAAGATGAAGGCTGCGAAGGAGGCGACGGGGGCAGCTATATATAATCTTCGCGAAAAGACCGGATTCTCCGGTTCACCCCTCGAACACACAGATACACACGTGCCTACACGAGACTAGTTGGACCCCTAATCCAGTAGTGTATAGTGTACACGTACATACAAAGGTACTAAGTGTGTAAGTGTGTAATGTAATCTCAAGTAATCTCCAGTAATAATAGCTATAATGCTAAACCGGCGCCGGGTGAGTGATTTTGTTTTCTGGGACGCAGCCAAACCGATTCGGAAATACCTTCTTCTGCGCGAGCGAGACTACTCTCATGTGGGTACAGTGTTTTGGGGCTCCGCTCGGCTGCTACTTTACTCGATGCGGCGCTACTACGTGGCTGACTGGCTGGAAACCTTAGGGTCCCAGGATCTGGGGGTGTGCGCGAGGGAATAGGAAAGCTCCCGATCCCCAAGTTTTGGCAGGAAATCCTTGCAAGCTAAAGCAGGCAGGTTCGCCCCAAGGATATTCGTGATCAACGATCGTCATTTGTTCGGCTGGGAATAGTTGCACCAACTTCAGACCGCCTGCCGCCCCCATCCTCATCCCCCCCGTGTTCGTACATAAGGATAGGTACTTGATTATATGACTGCCCTCGTCGCGGGAAAAGATGAGCGTTGCCAGAACTGTCACGCGACATACATATGTGAGGGTTATGCATGATGCAACCTGACCTACACGTACTACACTCAGCTGTCGATGGCTTTCCGCGTGTTGGAAGACCGGTCGAGATATACCTAATACGCCCACACCTTTAGTCAGTGTCCAACCTAGGTATCTAATGAGCGGTATGAGATGTACTAATCCGTATCGTCAAAAGTTACGCGGGATAATCACAATTACATGTCATTACATAGCTCTTCCCTGGGAAAAAGGCCGAAAAAGCCCTCTTTCCAGCTTGGGGCTCTAAAATCTGCTCTAATCTATTTAGCAGCAGGTAGATACGGGACAAAATGCTTAACTGGACTTGGCTGCTGACGGGCTTTAAAATGGAACAGGACGTGGAACGCCATCCAATTATAGAACGCCGATCCCACCAAATCGCTCAAGTCTGCTTCCAGTCCATCCAAACTCTCAGTCGAGCAGGTTCATAAGGGTGTTCTGATCTTGCTTTCGATCTCGAAACATGCCTGATGGATGCTTCGCGACATTCGGCTTGGCAGGTACGCAGAAAGGGCAGGACGTCTCATCCATCTTACCTAGTACATATTCCTTCTTCTAGAAGAAGCCTCGAGAACTGTAGATCTACAGCACAGGCTTACCAGTCCGCCTGGGTACATAACTTAGGTACAGTAGCGCGGGAAATCGGTCGGGATTGATCTCAAAAGACAAGACGAGGCAAGCCTTGGATTTTTCTTGGTGAATTCTTGGTGCCGGATACGCAAACCCTTGTCCACCCTTGCCAACGATTTCCCTAAATGGTTCGTCCGGCGTTCCGTGATTGGTCGGCGGATCTCTAGCGAGCCGGGTTCTAGCCTCACCGGGACTAGACAGGTACTTCCGTATATATGCAGCCTATCATCTCCGTCGTATTCCCGCACCGAGCTTGAAACGACCGAGACGACCTACAAAATAAGTTGCATAGACCAAATTCGTGGACTGGCGGAGAATCGAACACGCAATAGAGCGACAGAGCGATCAACTCTCTCGGTGAGCGTTTCCTGCTTTTCCGTCGCCCCGGTATTCTCTCTCCTGAATGATTACACATTACATCAATATGGATCCGTACCTAGTCTTACATTAGTGTAATACCAACACATTTCCCCAGCCTTGGTAATCGTGATGTCTAATTAAGAATATCGAGGAGGCTAAAGTATGTAGGTACCTACTTGGCACATGTATCTTAAACCTCATATTGGTCACGACGACCAGGACGGTCTAGATGGTCAAACTACAACAATGTCTTAGATCGGATATGACTGGACAAATACGAGCTTGACTTATTTACAGAATAAGCAGAGTGCCCGATAAAAAGTTGTTATTGCTTCTGGGCGGCCATGTATGTATACCTTATCTAATGCTCCCTCCCGACGACGTTACAACCTACCTTCTAGACCTTCTATTAGTCTACGGGGGTACTTTTCTGCCCGAGGCTTTTTTTAGTCACCGTCGATGAGGACAGCACTTCGTGATAACCAGATAACGTACACGCCCCTTGAGGTACTGAAGCACTGAGGCACTGAGGCATTTCCCTAGAATAGCAACCCGATCACACTCTGGAAAGCTGCAAGATAGAAAGAAGATTTTGCGATCGTGCGAGTCTTAAACGATACCCCTATCCCATTCGCGAGAGCAATCCGTCTGTACGAGACCGACTGGCTCGATCGATAGACCGTAACACTACCTAGGTAAGGTAGGTAAGCAGCTATATTGGGTTCCGAGGCTGTTTCTGACCGCGTGCAATTATCTGCTGGGAAGGGTTGCACGGCCTGCGCTGCTGGTAAGCAATCTCGATATGGGATCTCGTGCGCGGTTGCTCAAAGCTGCAATATATCGAATGAAACCGTCTTCTCCACGATGACGGGCTGACATACGTCACCTCCTCGACTCCGAGTGGAAGAAGCGAGCAATTCCTTGGTACCGGTTATCTCGCTGAAACCTCCCCTCGAGCCAACGGGAGGTTATTCGGCATGGCGCGAAAGATGTCGCCTTGCGGCCCAGCCCGCTCGGGTTGGAGCCCGAAACCCGGCTTTGCAGGTCCGGGAGCACACGAGCAGCCAGTCCTTTTAGGAGGCTACACGCGGCTTCTTGGTAATATTATGCACGGCACACAAGTCAGCAAAAAAATAATAAAAAGATCAAAAATCTGGGGAAGTAAATGGCGCGCATACGATTCCGTCGCCTCATTAGTAGAATAGGGGTTGTAAGGCCGTGCAGGAATCCTCGCTGCCCGAGCGCTACTTAACGCACACTTTCTCCCCTATAAACATGCCAGCGCTCTAGATATCAGCCATAACCTGTCGCACGTGTGTGAGACGAGCCAGATGAGTGAGCAGAAGTGAAGCCTATACCTAACCTCCAGAAGTTGCGATCGTGATTTCCCAGGCCGTCGTTCGGTAACCTCGTCTAGGCTTCAGGTTTTTTTTCAAAATAGACGCCTCTATGTATCAAGAACTTCTCTATAGTTGGCCGTATAGCTTGTCCAATTATTCCCGTCCCCCCCTCCTATTCACCCACATCCCACGCCCTATCTGCCTATTCAGTTGGCCGAGATGATAGCCCACGCGTACCGATTCCGACATGGGAAAATGCCGCAAGAATCATGCGAGATAAGACATACATATCCTGAGACCCTTGGCGCATATACAGGAAGCAGCTATGGTACGATATGAATTGGGAAGATCAAGTAAGAATGGTGTATCGATTGTGGCGAGCTTCGAGTTGCTTAGATCAGGATCAAGATCTGATTTGGTATAGGTTGCTGGGAACACTTACGGACCGACGGATGATCTATGTAAGTTCCATATTTGCTAACTCGCGTCCTTCTTTTGAACAGTGTCTGTATATGGCTATAGAGAAGAGCTGGGTAACTCAAATATAGCTTGGCATGCGGCGCAAGCTGATCTGAGATATTGGGCTGATGTCTTACAACTACCTAGCTAGTGGTGGTAGGTAAGCCTTCATGTCGGTCGGGTCAAATTGGTTCTTTATGTCCTTCACGACGTAGAGCTGGAAACGAGATAAACCTACTTAATGAGAGAATGTGGTTTGAGGAAAGGAAAATATCTAGACGGACCCCCCTTTCACCACACTGGTATCTCGCCTAGTCTAAACCACGAGCCAGGTGCAACTATGGAATACTGGTTTCGGGATTCTGCTGGTCATACTGTTCACCAATGTAAGTCACGAGTTGATTTCAATCATGCAAATTCGTTCCCATTGTTGTACACTCTACAAGCGGAACTACCCAGCTCCCTTCTAATGGACGCCACTATGGATGTATGATGGATGATGAAGAGGTATCTACAACTTGGAAATGATGGCCGCCGCGTACTCGTTAGTCTTCGCCTTTCCGCCTAGGTCGCCCGTCAACGACTTTCCTTCCGCCAGAGTATCGAACGTGGCCTTCTCGATTCTGTTGGCGTAGTCGGTTAGACCCATGTGCCTCAGCATCATCATGGAGCTGAGAAGCAGAGCTGTGGGGTTGGCTAGACCCTTGCCAGCGATATCCGGCGCGGATCCGTGCACGGCCTCGAAGATGGAGCACTCGTCGCCGATGTTGCCCGAGGGAGTAAGACCAAGACCACCAATTAAACCGGCGCACATATCGGAAAGGATATCACCGTACAGGTTGGGCATGACAAGGACCTTGTCGTTGTACGGTAAGGGGTCGGTAACCATCTTCAAGCAGGTGTTGTCCAGCAACTCAGCATCGAACTCAATGCTAGGGAAGTCCTTAGAGACTTCTCGCGCAGTCTTAAGGAAGAGACCATCGGACATCTTCATGATGGTGGCCTTGTGAACAACGCGGACCTTCTTGCGGCCGATCTCCTCGGCATGTTGGAATGCGAACCGTAGAACACGCTCACTAGCCTCGCGAGTAATGAGCTTAATGCTCTGAACGACACCATCGACCACAACGTGCTCAATTCCAGAGTATTCACCCTCGGTGTTCTCTCGGATCAGGACGGTATCGACGTTGTCGTAGTTTGTCTTAAAGCCAGCGATGGATCGGCATGGTCGCAAGTTTGCGAAGAGGTTGAAGGTTCGTCGGAGAGTAAGGTTAAGAGAGACGTGTCCCTTGCCAACGGGGGTCTTGTAGAATTAATTAGAAGAAGCGCGCGCATAAATAGTCGATTGTAGACTTACAGCAAGGGGACCCTTGAGAGCAACCTTGTTTTTTTGAATGCTCTCAATGGTCTCGGAGGGAATAGTAGTCTTTCCATCTACCAATTTGGGGGTGACATCGACGGGTTCCCAGCTAATAGGTGTCTAAGAAGTTTCAGCATTGAGAATCTTGGCTTTGAGGATAATGGTCAACTAACCTTGGCAGCCTCGAAGATGTCCTTCACAGCTTGGGAAATCTCAGGTCCAATTCCATCACCCTCGATAATGCTGACCGGGTAGCGACCCTATAATCCATCTTTATTAGTGGTTATCCTCCAAACAAATAATATCAACTAGCCAATGCCAATGCCAATGCCAAGTCCAAGTTTGAGTGATTTTCCTCGGTCGAATTTCGCACGGCGGCAGTCGCAATAAGGTGATCGCAAAACATACATTAGAGCCTTTGACACCTGTGAACTTGGCGACTTTGTCGGAGTAGAATCGTTGGTTCTAAGAAGGACAGATTGGTTAGCGACCGTGCCACGCAAGCCAAAGTTCTCACTGAGCGCCCACCTGGAGGGTTAGAGTTGCGGCAGCTCGAGGGGCCGAGGTAAGGCATTGGCGCCGCAGAGGTGCGGCAGCCGCTCGAATGGTCAGCATTATATAGGATTATGTGATGGAGCGATATGAGTTGTTGGTGGGCTCCTAAAGAAAGTATAAATGCTGGTGTATGGAAGAGGTCGTCGTGGGATTTGTTTCTTTCGCGAAGAACCTTGGAAGCACTTTTGCGGCTCGGGTGGTATCGGACGGACGGCTGTTGCTTCTGAAAGATCTGATAACAATAATGTGGGTCTAGATTTGAGCCGAATTGGATTGACTTCAACCAAGTTTTTACCAGAGATTTCCCGACAGCTACGTAACATCACTGGGCACTAATGCATGAGCCACCAATTACATAATGCTTTACACTGTGGCTGCATTTTGCTATGCAGGGATTAATGTCTTGGTTTGATGTCAATTGCACAGACGCAATATCAATGTATGTACATCATCCTTTCATATGCGACAAACACCTCTACTCATCCCGCCTTTCACACCTTGATACCCTAACGCTTAAATACCTACGAATCCGCACCTAATTACCAACGGCCTAGCATTCCCTGAAAGCGTGTACGAGGCAACAACCAGAAGGTATCTACGATACTAGCACCCTACAAACCTCGACGGATGGGAGAGTTCTAAGATCTGGCAAGGGGCCATATACTACTGCCGTAAGGCAACTACCAGATTGTAGGAGGTGTAGGAGTCACTAGCAAGAGCCACTAGCAGGTGTCATGGCCGACTTCGACAGGAATGTGCTGGAATTCTACCAGCTGTCTACACCATTCCCTGCAGAGTGGCCGACAGAGAAGGACAAGAGCGACGATTCAGATAGTGAACTGGAACAGAAGAAGCAAAAAATCAATCGAAGAAAATCTCGATACCAAGCACTCGAAAGAGCTGTGAGTAATAGAGCTAGTATTGTCCAAGGCTCTGAGAAGTCTGCCAATGGAGTGAGCAACTTGGTTCAGAGGGACGAGCCTGATCCATTGGGGACATCGGAGAGTGTTGTGAGAACGCTGAAACAATTGGGAGTACCGGTTCAAGATGATGTCCGCCTACGTATGTCTAATGATATTATATTACCTACCAAGGTATTTACCTATTCAAGCTTACCAATGTGTTTATAGGGAATCGCTTCCTCCTATCTTCTACGAGCTTCTCTCCTGCTTTATTCCTATCTCAGATGCATGCGACCGCCGATACCCAATCCCTGTTGAACGGTCTCGATGTGTTATCCAAATCTATCGACCAGAAGTCCGCATCCCTAAAAGTCCTTGTCGAGTCTAATTTCGAGAGATTCGTGCGAGCTAAGGCTACAATTGACAATGTCTATAAAGAGATGAAGTATAGGGGCGTTGAGCCTCCATCTCCGATTATTCGCGCTCGCGGACATTCCCGACATGCTAGTAGAAGTAGTTTCAGGAACAGCAGCGTCAGTGCGGCGCCTGGGATAAATCCACTGGTATCTCCTGTCCCCGATAATACTAGAAAGAAGAATGCATTGATCAAAGAGAGTGATTATGGAGTCATGGGTATCAAGACGCCCCTGTTAGACGTTGCGGCGAAGGCCGAAGATGTTTGGGGTCCCGCGCTTGGTGGTCGAGAGAAAGAGGAGAATCTCAAGACTGTTTCGACTTCACTCGATCGGTACAAGGAGTACATCGAAGCAAGTTCTAACATAGCGGATAGCATTAAGAGAAAGGATTATGAGGCTTTGGTGGAGGAGTATGTCCGCGCCCGAAGGTTTGCGGATGAAGCGCGTAAACTCGTCGAAGACCTAGGCACAACGCCGCCGAGCGAGACGCAGACGTACCAGATTCTTGTCGCAGCTCGAATGTGGTACGATGTCGAGGAGCAGATCCAGCTCTTCAAACGCGACGTGTGGAGGAGACTTACGTCGCTTCATACCGTGAACAGAACAGAAACCTTGGCCGGACAACCACAAGACCAACACATGGAACTAATCGGTTTGTTATTAGAACTTGGTGTCGATGACAACCCGATCTGGGTATGGCTCTTGAGCAGGTACGATTATCTTAAGGGCAAGATAGCCTCTGCGGGTGAACGGGCGAAAGTTGAGATCGAAGTACTCCGGCGTCGTCTGGCAAACGGCGAAAAACCAGCACCTCAGATGATGGCTTCGCATCTGAAGCATCTTGGCCGACAATCGGTTGACAATAAAGCTACGGGATTGGACTCCGCTGACGTCATCGAGTTATGGGAGAAGATGCTAGCTTTCTTATCGAGTCTTCTATCCGCTCAGGGTATTCTAGGAGAGGTTATAGAATTTTGGCAAACCGTTGAGAGCTTCATCGACGGAAAAGCACAGAAGTCATTACCCACAGGTTACAATGGCGAGTCTCGTGACCACCATAGACTTTCACAGCAGGGGACCGTTGATTTACAGAAAGGCACCGTTGAACTAGTTGATATGATTCGTGCGCACGTGTTCGAGTTCTTCGCGGGTGCTCCCCCTGAGGATATCTCGCTGCTCTTCTCCCCCTTACCACCATCACCCGGAACTCCTATATCAGCGGGGTTGACGCCTACAAACGTGCGAGACCCCCGTTTCAATTTCGATCCGAATAACCCACCTCCTCCGTCCCCTAGAAAAGGCGAGTCGTGGGAGAAATTCGCATTCTGGCCGCCGACTTCCAACTCGGTCAGCGGCGTACATTATCTATCTAAGATGCTCAGCCTAGTCGGTTCCGGCGCATCGGAGATGGCGAGCGTAGCCCCCGTCAAGCAAGAAGACGTAAAACAAGTGGAGATGTTGAAGACCCTGGTCGGCGCCGCGCGCGAGAGGTCCGTCACGGCATTATGCGCCGCGTGGAACAAGGACGCCGAGAACATTAAGTATGTCGAGGATTGGAAGCGCACAAAGGAGATGGGAGACGTCACGCGGATGCCGGCGAGCTTCGCATCGTTCGAAGGCGCCTTGCTCTCCGGGATGCAGAAGATCCTCTACATCCCCGAAGCAATGGCTAAGCCTGGCTCCGGGGAGATCGTCCTTGCGCCGCCGACGAAACTCCTGCAGATGGTACGAAGCCAGTACGTCACGACGCTCTACAAGGCGCTTAGCGGAATGGTCGAGAATGCGGAACGCGCAGTCAAGAAGGCGGACGACGAATGGACTACCGATGTGGACCTCAATGTGAGGTCCGTGAGCGATAGAGCGTCCTTGAGTGTTGGCTCGGTGACCGTCGACGCTGGCGACAGAGTGAGTTCTCTTGAATCTCTAGCATGTGTATGTACTAGAGCCACTGCTAACATATATACGTAGAACGTCCGCATGCTCTTAACGCTCGGCAATCTCCACGCCTTGCGCACCAAAGTGGTCCCCAACCTGAACGGCCAGTTCGAAAACGCCTTCTCCGTCAAACTCACGGACGAATCCAAGACCATTAAGGACGTGCTCGGCCAGATCGACGCCCGCCTGTTCCAGACGTACACACGCCCCTCACTAGACGCCCTGCGCAAGGTCATCCGCGCCGGCGTGGCGGACCCTAAGTGGGCCCCGCCTAAGCCCACGGAAGTCAAGTCGTACGTCTACGAAGCCCTGCTCACCCTCGTGCTAGTGCACACCCAGGTGTCCACCACGGCCCCCAGCATGACGCACCAAGTGATCTCGTACCTCCTCGAGCAGATCAGCCGCGAGCTCCTCGAGTGCCTCAAGTCGCGCCCGAAATTCGACCTCGGCGCGCTCATGCAGGCCACCCTCGACGTCGAGTTCTTCGCCCAGACCCTCAGCCAGTACACGACCGAGCGCGCGTCCGGCATCCAGGGCGAGATCTACTCCATGCTGGATAGCAAGACGGATAACCAGGCCAGGGCCCGGCTGCAGGACGAGCTGCCCGGCATGCGAGAGGTCCTCAAGAAGCTTAGGGAGCAGAGCAGGAGCGAGTTCGCGTGCTTCAAGAGGCCGCGCCGCAACGGTGCGGGGAGCGGTGGGGGTGCGGCGGGCGCGGCAGCGGCGCCCGGGACCCTGGAACGCACGGCTACGGGCTAGGCGCTCGTCAGATGTGTGGGAGGGGGCAGCGCCGGGAGCAGGGGAGAGAGCGGCGAGTACAGGATCGCCGGGTTCCTGAGCGCGGAGCGGTTCGTGGCGGCCAGGCCCCCGATCCAGCTCCCCGTGCTCGCGGACATCGAGGCGTACGTGCTTGAGTTCAGGCTGCGGGCTTGGAAGTTGGGCGATGGTTTGTAGGAATGAAGAGAAGAAGAAACGAGGGGAAAGAGGAAAGAAGGGAAAGCATGGGACATTGTTGTAGCATTGGAGCTGAGTAGGTACATTACGGATTAGACAATTGCAATGAGCTTGAAGGTTATACTGTGTACGTGGATTTCTTGGCGCTTGATTACCTTGGTAGGTACTTATTATATTACTTGGCAACTAGATGAATTACTTCGGGCTGAATGATCATGAACTCCATTCGAGTGTATTACATTAGGTAGTTTGCATTTATGTGCCTATTAATCTAGCATTGGTCAATTATAGACTTATTACCACTACTTGTTACAATCACACATGCGATCAGTCACAGTTATAAAATACCTTATACAATTGGGGGTGGGCAATTCATCAATTTGTGAATCTGCAGTTAGGACCGAAATCCTACTTCCTAGCAAGTCAGATATGACACTAGGGACAAGAGGCAAAGCAAAACAGGCCGCCAACGCCGTTACAGCATGTACTCGTGTGGGTACATAGTTTTTCGTCGTCGACAGGTAAGTGCGGTTGATGTCGTTGTCTGGTTGAAATGAGAAGTCGTGTAACAGATCCAGACGAGAGGTGGTGAAAAAAATCAGAATTTGGGTATCTTGGCCAGAACTGGGACATCTTTTGTCTTTCAGGAAACGCCAATTATGGAAGGTAGAGTTCGGTTCTCGTCGTTTAATAGTATAGAATCGTGAGAGTCGTGAGACGGCGTATCTTCGTGTATTCAACCCCTGTATCCGGAGACCAAGGAAAGTGGTGATTGTAAGGGTTGAGGAGGAGGTATAGTACAGTCATACTTGATCGTATGTGTCGTAATCAGAACCGTAGTTGCAAGAAAAGAGTGTTTGTACACTCATCCTAAATAAAGGATGCAGGCTGTTCAATAAGCCCACTTAGGATTGAAAGAGCCTTCAAAACTCTTCGGGGAGTAGAACAGAGGAGCAGAACAAGAACTCAAGTGATCGTGAATTTGTCGGTTGGAAGTGGTCCTGCTCTTGGCGTGATCTTAGGTAAGCCGGAGTCACGTTCAGCTGTTGGAAGAATTGCTTTACTTGGCTATCCTTAGTAGCCACAACCTCAATAGGGGAGTCTGGACCCTCGGCGACAAGTTTCGGAAGAAAGTTCCGAACTTGGAGTAGCACTCTCAACAAATGTGAGAGCGTCCCTCCTTGTCCGGTAAAGTCACCCGGCGGCCGTTCTAACGGCCACATAGGGAGGAGGTCCTTCTCCTCCCAAGCCTTAAACGCCCATGTGGTCTTCTCAATACAGTTTAAAAACAAGACAACAACTAGAAACATAGAAAAGCCACATTTAGCTTTTCCGTCCTGGAGGCGGCGCTGGATACCGCTTAGCAGACTCCTACTAGCAGTGGATGCCTTGCGTTCGGCCGCCGCGGTGAGCTGTAGACATATATTGGTATATGCCTCGTTGTCAAAAGTCTCACTGATCCAATAGTCCTCGACATCAGCATTCGGCGATTTTGCCCGCATTGTCCAATGGCGTTCACGGTCCATTAACTCTACGATTCCCCATAGCTCTAGGGATCTCTGTAACAGTTCATCCTTGGTCTGCGCAGCGATCGCAATGGCCGTGTTCAATATGACCTGAATATAATGGGACGATTCTTGTCGAATGAGCTCATGGAGAACGTCGCGCATGTAGGTTTCTACCTTCCCAGATATGTCCTCCGCGTTGTTATCGATGAGTAATACGCGGTTAGGGCCATCGTTGTCAGCTAGTCCATCGCCCCTCTCCTTAGGAACTCCTTGGAGAACCTGGAAAACAGCTTTGTGGCCTATGTCAAGGAAATGAGATGCTTCTAATACCATGCCGCTGTTTTCAAGATCATGCGTGGTCTTATATCCGTTGATTGTCTTTTGCGACCGTACAGCCTGGACACCGGCTGAATAGAGATCAATATCCTCAGCCAGGGTAGCTCGGATACATTGAGTTCTCCAGACTCGAGGATTGGCGACCTTCTTACAGGTTCTACACGGCATCCCGACCGAGCATGTTTTACGCAAGATGCGACATCGAATGCAAGCGCCAATTCGACGAACTTCCCTGACTTCTTTTCGTCGTGCATCATCATATCGTGCTCGGCTGTTGGTGGGCCTTCCATTATGGCCATTGTTCGTATTCATACGTTGTCCACCCTTGCTCAATGTTCCGGCTAGTCCATGACCCTGATTGTTGACCGTGGCAGGCGCATGAATATCCTCTGAGATATGCGTCATTCCATCCCAGGGTGTGGTCGGTGCGGTGGTATAGCCTTGTGCTACTTGTTGTCTCTCTGGAGAAGGGGGATAATCAACCAACATCTCAGTGGATTGGTTATAATGTTCATTATGTTGTTCATGATGTTGTTCATGATGTTGTTCATGATACTGCTCATGATATTGTTCATGGTGTTGTTCTTGCATGTCTCTACCGGCAAGAATGTGGGGGTCCATGAGACGGGCAGTCGCTGCTGCGGCAACCGACAGTGCCGACTGGGGGCCACGGTAGGTCTTTAGGAGTACTCGACGTAGCTGCGCCTCGGTCTTATCGAGGGTCTGGTGTGACAAGTCCATGACTATATCTGTAGGCTTTCTGTTAGCATGTATTCTTCTTCTAATTAGGAAATTCTATGTTTGGTTTCGTAACATACTTCTGTTATTGTGCTGGGAATGATTGTCAAGATTTGTCGGCGGGTTGTCTAATGTATATTGCTCATGGAGCTCGAAGGGGTTTGTGTCGATAGTGGTGGGAGGAAGAGGGCCGGGAACACTAGTAGGCAAAGTAGTTGGAATAGTGCCTGTGACGTTGGCGGCGTTGCGGGTTATGTCGGTGTGGTCGTCGTGTTTCTCATTGGCCTCAATCTGACGAGAAACCTCGGCGAGTGTTTCTAAGGGTGTCCAGATTTGGTTCTGAGATTGTTCTAGTGAGAGAGGAGCAGGGACGGTAGGACCAGTAGGAGAAGTCGGACTCTGATTGAGATCGTTGTGCAAGAGACCATCGAATTGGCCGTGGTTTGGGGTGCTGCTTAATCCGTGGAGTGTTAAACAAACGTTGACTCGGTCGGCTTGTGAGATGGCGGGACACCTTTTTGTCAAGTGGGCGGTAAGACTGTCGCTACGACCTTTAGGGAAATCCTCGCCGCACGCCTTGCAACGATGGTGATACCGATTGCTGTTATCATCCAATTTTGGTCCACGCTCAAAGTACGCGACAATTATCGGGTTAGGTCGGCGACCCATCGTGTCGAATGCGCAATTCCGAGTGTTTCAAATGTCGTCACTGGTTTGGAAATGATAAATCTGGCAGAATTTGAATGCGGTGAGCGAGTAAAGATGGAAGAAGGAATTGAGTTGTGGACACGGGCCATTGAACGCTTAGAATTTCAGCCCTGGTGGGGTCAGAATTTAACGTTTGGAGGGGGATTCTAATCACCCAGATCACCCCACCTTTATCGTCGAGTACTTATGTACCTATGCAAAATGTATTTAAGCTTACCTATGATTAGGTATTTTTGTATTTGTTTTAGAGAACAACCAATTAGGTACTGTGCAGCAATTGGTAATCAGTATTTGCTGAACCTTATTTTGTAGTGTATTTGTTACATAATAACGATATTGTAACGTACTTAGTACTGATTCTGGTACTGATTCTAGTACTGTAGGTACTTAGGTACATGGCTATTTATCACTTTGATTCAATGTTTGGCACGAGCCACCAGCTGAGCGGTGCTCTTCAGGAGAGTATAAAAATATCTAGCCAATCAAAATTGAGCGTTTGCGAGATCAATTTTTTTTGGGTCCTTTTCTATGTACAATGGTATCCCATTATACGATTCCCATTGGATTTTACTCCCTTTAAAGTAACACATTAATTACCATACTCCATCAAGTCTACATGTATTGCTTGCTTCTATGTGCCTAGGTAGTACATTATCTATGTAGGTACTAGGCACCTTCCAGATCTTAGAAAATATATTGAATTTCTGGGTATGTATTTGGGGACAGGAGACATTAACCTAAACTTAAACCTCTTCTACCCCTGATCCCTATCCGGGTACCTAGATACTTTAGGTATGAACGTCTTAATTATGTATGTATTAAAATGGACTTGAAAAACACATTGAAGCTTTTAAACATTTCAACACCTAATCCCCTCTTTTCTATCTAATTGAATTAAGAGGCGTAACATACGAACTTGATATGAATGGATAGTGCCCTGTGTTTAACATTGACTAGACACCGGTAAGCACTAAGGTATCCGAAGGTATCCCAGCTATTATCTACTACTTATGCTGCAGCCAAATCGGTATTTGGGAAATCGGTTCATGCAAGATCAAGGCACCTGGACGTTGTCGTGACTATCATTGGTAGGTTTTCATCGTGCTGCTCAACCAGAGCTTCTTCATGAGTTACTGCACCGTTCGGTAGAATACCACGCACCATCCGAGATCAACAACGGACGAGACCTGCCACTCCTGGAACCTACCTAGCATTAAGAATCCTTCGTGTAGTTAGGGGGTAGGCCGCGACACAATAAGCTCAGATGACAAGGCAGCAAGGTCAACTGAAATTGAGAACTAAAATCGAACTATGCTGATTTTAAAAGGGGAGTTAAGATGAGAAAATGCTAATCTGGCTACCTAAGGCACGTGTCTCCAAACAACGATACGGTCAGCCCTCGGAACCGAAGCATAGGCACTCAGCTTGTCCACGCAGTCTACAGTAGCTCGGATTCGCAGGATACGTTGATCATGATGTTCTCAGCCTATTATTTAATGATAGAATACCCCACGTCAATATTTATTATGAACTATTTGCCGTACTTACGAAATTCGCAGCCTCAAGTCTAGCTGCCAAGCTTTCAATGTTCATCATGTCTTTTCCGGGGATGGCGATCGTCACTGCGCCTCGTCTAGCTGCACCCCTGGCGACCCAGCGACCCTTTCATAATACTACGCAGTATGTAGATGCTAGTAGATGCAGGGTTCCAGCAAATTTGGTCAACGTTACAGATGCAGCCGCTGCAGCCTCTCACTCAGCAGGAATGCGCAATCCGGTCCACAAGGATTGCCAGGCACCGTGGCTCTGTTACTCCTTTGGATAGGTCCAAAATTAGGTAGGTTCGGGGGGGATCTATGTCGTCAGGAGCCGAAGAGCCAGAGAACCGAACCAGAAGCATCGTCTATGCCGTCTAGGTAGCCACTCGCTTGCTACCCTACCCATTCACTATTCACCATTCACCGGTTCTCTATGCGAATGGGACCACTACTGCTTTGATGTTTCCAGTTTTCTTCAAGTCATTCGTTAAGATATATATCAGCGCATGGAGTAACTTGACTCCTCTGCTTTTCAATGTTTGGATATTAGGTGTTTTTGGTACTAGCCAATTCGATCAACTCCGACATCAAAGTCAAACCGTCACGATGCGTCCCTCCGCGGGCATGGCACTAGGCGTGGCGCTTGCTGAAGCCCACAATCTTCACCTCCAAACTGAGCAAGACTTGAGTCAGTTTGTGTTACCTTTGGTACGTAAATTGAATTACCACAATATAAAATATCGCATAGTACCTAAGTTTTTAAATTAACATTACTCTTGAAGACCGGCACCACGAATGGAGGCAACACATTTCCTGGCGTCAGCTTGCCGTTCGGGATGGTAAAATTGGGGCCTGACTTATACACCGGATCCGATAGCTATTCAGGTTACCAGTCGACCGGTAGTTTCATCGGCTTTAGCCTGCTGCACGAGAGCGGCACCGGTGGCGCCCCAAAATATGGTGTCGTCTCACAGATGCCCGCCGTCGGCACCATCGACAATCCGTTGGCCGATCAGAGCGCCAACCGAAGCTCGGCGGACGTGTCTCGGCTTGGCTACTACAAGTCGAGCCTATCGAACGACGTTACTGTGGAATTAGGAGCGACCGCGAAAGCTGGATTGTACCAGTACCAGTTCTCTGGAGATGCGGCTACTTCAAATATCATCGTCGACGTCTCTCACGTTCTTCCATCATTCAGGGGTCAAGGTCTAGGCCAAAACTATTTGGGTGGTAACATCTCGGTGACTACGACTGATAATGGCGTTAGTTACACAGGATCTGGCTCTTATGATAATGTATGTACCGAAATCGGTGGAGGGTATTAGATGGATAGAGTTGTGAGGTTGTTAACGCTATCTAGGGATGGAATCGTGCTCCAAAATGGACGGTGTATTTCTGCGGCTATTTCGATCAAGCAGCCACATTCAAGACGTTTCTTGGTAATGACTCGAGCGGCGATGACTTACAAGATTACAGCACCGCAACCTCACAAGAGTCTGAGTCTAGACTCGGTGCAGTTTTCACATTCGATAGCGCAAACGTCACGTCAAGAGTAGGAGTATCGTTTATCTCATCCGACCAGGCCTGCGAAAATGTCGATACCGAAATACCTGCAGGGACGTCCCTCGAAACTTTGGAGGATAACGTGAAGACGGCGTGGAACAGTCAAGTGCTTTCCAAGATCACCACGACGGATACCTCTAACACCACGAGGCTACAACTCCTATACTCATCTCTGTATCATATGTCCCTCATCCCGACGAACAAGACAGGCGAGAACCCTCTTTGGTCGTCGAGCGAGCCCTATTACGACGACATCTTCACGTTCTGGGACCTGGTATGTTTGAACGCGCCCCAAGTCATCGATGTCCAAAATCTAATTAGACGTAGTTTCGTTGCACAATATCTCTTTTCCACATCCTACAGCCCGTGGCGCACGAAGAATTCCTTCGATCTCTCGTCGATATTTGGAGGCATGATGGCTTTCTGCCTGACGCGCGATCCTCATTCTTCAACGGCGCGACGCAAGGCGGATCTAACGCGGACAACGTCCTTGCAGATGCTTACGTGAAGGGTGTCCGCGGCGCTGTCAACTGGGACGACGCATATTCCGCCATGGTCACCGATGCCGAGACTGTACCCGCGAATAATAACGACTCGAGAGATACGTCGTCATCGACTAAGGAAGGGCGAGGCGCGCTCCCGGATTGGATAGACCGCGGCTTCATCACCACAAAGTACGGGCGATCGGTCAGTCGGGCTATCGAATAGTAAGCTACCCCTCGCTTCCGTGATACGAACATTGAACATTGTATGGCTAACAGCCCACAGCGCTGGCAATGACTTCGGTTTATACCAAGTAGCCAAGGGCCTCGGCAAAGATGATGACGCGCAGAAATACCTCAACCGCTCGCGCAACTGGCGCAACCAATGGAACCCGGATCTGACCGCGCTGGGTTTCTCCGGATTCGTCGGACCGATCGACGAGGACGGCAGCTTCACATCCCAGGACCCGCTCAGCTGCGGCGGGTGCTACTGGGGTGACGATTACTACGAGGCACTGCCGTTCGAGTACTCGTTCAACGCGCACCACGACATCAACAAGCTCATCGACCTGGCGGGCGGCAACGACACCTTCCTGTCGCGGCTCGAGAAGTTCTTCGAGGGCGGCGTCAGCTCCGGAAACTCCCAGTTCAACCACACCCTCTTCAACCCCGGCAACGAGCCCAGCTTCACCACCCCGTACCTGTTCAACTTCGTCGGCCGCCAGGACCTGAGCGTCAGGCAGAGCCGCTACGCCGCCGACAGCTACTACGCGCCTACGCCCGGCGGGCTGCCCGGCAACTCGGACGCCGGTGCCATGGAGTCGTGGGTCCTGTGGTCCATGATTGGGCTGTATCCGCTGACGGGCCAGACCACGTTCCTCGTCGGGTCCCCGTGGTTCAGTAACCTGGCCATCGATCTCGGCAGTGGGAACAAGCTCGCCATCACGACCGCGGGAGGCGACGCCGAGTCGTACTACGTGCAGTCGCTCAAGGTCAACGGGCAGACCTGGGACAAGTCCTGGGTCACGTGGGACGACGTCTTCGCGAACGGCGGCACCATGGACTTCGTCCTCGGCTCCGAGCCCGCCGACTGGGCGACCGGGGACCTGCCGCCGAGCCCCGCGACGGAGAGCTCGTAGGTGTTGGAAGCTGGGGGCCGTGGATGGCGGTGCTTAATGGGAGTAGTTAGATACCTACATAGGTAGGTAAGAATGCGAATATAAATAGCGAGTATTTATTAACGGTGTAGATACAGAGAGATTCTAGTTCGTGTATATATACAGTACGGCAGACTAGAGTGTATATATGTGCGTATTATATATGTACCTACCTATCTAGCTATGACTTGCTCAGAACTTAGAAGCGGACGCTTTGACACTAGGTGCTTTTTCAAATTGTGAGGCCGGGCGCTTGAGACTTTGGTAAAGTTGACGTGTTTTAGGATTTACGGTATGTCCAAATGTGAACTCTTGACTGAGATACGTGGCTAAGGGGGTGGGAAATGGTGCTTGGGGGTGATAGAGAAGCGTTCGTCGTTTCAAACCATAGTACATACGTGTCCGCAATAGAATCGCCATATGAGATAGGATACGTGTGCTCAAGTATGACGGGTGTATCTGGATCTGGATAAATCGCAGCATTAATCACTGTCGCAACCGATGTCGTTTACGATGCGGCATAGCCGTTTTTAATCAGGTTGCCGGGGCCTCCTTTTTGGCGAGATCAGCTAGCATTTTTTTTGCTTCGGCCTTGTTCTTTTCGTCATGAAATACGCCGTCCTTAACCATGATTCGAGCTAGATCCAATTTCCTCTTGTCTACAGCTACAGTTATAGCAGTAGCGCCATCCTTATTCAGATCATCCACGGGGGCCTTCTTCCCGACCAGCAGTCGGGCAGCGGCGGTATTTTGGTGGCCGATGGCGAGGTGGAGGAGCGGCGAGCCGTGGAACTTCTGGTGTGGGTGCAACCCTTGATCGAGGAGCTTGCTCAGGAGGGAAAGGTCCTGGCGCATGCAGGCAAGCTTGACAGCGCATTTGCCTTTGTTCATTGGCCAACTAGACGAGGACGCTTGATTGAGAAAAGTCATGATTTCGACGTGGTCGTCGAGGTGCAACGGTTTTTCGCAAACCAATTTATCCGCATTCCGGATGGCGAGAGCGACTGCATCATCTCCGGTCCCATCCCGGATTTCCGGCGAAGCTCCGTAATTTAGCAGCATACCGACGGCCTCGGCGGCTCCCGTGATGATAGCCCAATGCAAGGGAGTCCTTTTCGACTCACCGGCGGGCTCGTTGATGATACTCTTGTGTTTTTCGCGAACGTTTCGCAGCAATAGGTCGAGAACCTGGGCATGATCCTGACTCAGTTCGCCTCTGAACTGGTTTGTAGTTACCTGAATAGGGGTCATTCCAGAAGAATTCTTTCTGTGGACGTGAGCACCATTGTGTAGAAGCATCGCAACCGCCCACTTGTCTTGGCGTCTAACTGCGAGGTGAAGTGGCGTGTTACCCGTTCCCGCGAGTTGGAAATTAACATGTGCGTTTGCTTTGAGCAGTACAGCTAGTGCTTCAAGCCGATGCTTCTCGAGGGGGAGTGTGTCAGAGCCGTGAAACAACATCGTCAAGGGGCTATCCCCATTTGGATCTTGTTTGTTGACATCGGCGCCATTGTTAACGAGCAACCATATTAGTTTAACGTAGCCATGAAAGTTCTCATTTTCAATCGCCATGTGCAGAGGCGTTTTGCCGCGGCGTCTCTTGGCGTTAACGTTAACACCATGTTCAATAAGTGCTCGAACACATTTTATATGCCGTCCACTTCGGCCTTGAACGGCAACACGAATTATACTCGGTCGAGGAAATTTGACTGTGCCCGGATGACACCCTTGCTGGAGAAGTAACCGTACAGCTTTGGATTTCCCCTCTGAACAGTAAGTTTTCAGGAGGCCATGCGATTTATCAATTGATGCCGATGGAAGAATTAACCCTGAGAGATTGATCCTAGTACGAGAAGACAGAGCTGAAGTAGGGGCGCTCGAAGCCGAATCCCAGGTAGTCTTTAGAAATGAACCAGGATCTATTACTGGGACGGCGGATCGTATTCTGACAGTCCTTGGACTAACATCTAATTTATTTTCAGAACCCAAAGCGCGAAGATTCGCCGCTGATAATCCCAAGTGACCCTTAGGTTTCTTTAGCTTAGGAGTAAGTGTTTTTCTCGTGCTTGTCGGTGCTGCATCAGATGAGAAAAGATCATTGTCCACACGATATGTCCCTTCTCCGGTTGGATTGATGTGCGACGTACTGCCTGTTGAGACAACGCGGGTCCCCTGGTTATTCGTATCATACCTAATGTGCTGGCCTGTTGGTGGCGGTCGGTTGAAAGGATTGCTTGCTCCTAGGCCCCCTTCAGCTGTTGTGGATGATGGGCTAGAAAAATTGGCTGTGTCTGGCTCGTCTCGGACGTTTTGTGTCACAGATCCGGTTCTACTAATAAGAGTAGTAGCGTCATTGGATGGTGTATCTCCTTCTTCCGAAATAGGATTTGACATAGTCTCCTCAAACTCAGCCCGAAAATGGGGCCTATAGACTACAATTGCCTGCTCCCCTTGCTCCAATTTCCCTAAAACCGTATGTTCTCTATACTCACTTCTTAGTGGTAAACCTAATTCATTTCCGAGAGGGGTATTGATGTCCAATTCAATCTCACAAGGAGAATCAACAATGGTTTCGCCGACTTCTGGAATTGTCGTGAGTCTAATCGGTTCGATCCGATGCTCATCTAGACCCCCCCTACCCTCATGTCGCATAGTATTTAGCGTAGGCATACATTTCTCGGCCATAACTTTGTAAACTTCTAGGTCATCGCCCTTTATATCATCTAATTCATCTTCGGGTTCTGAATTATCAGAGGTCTCGTCAAATAAAGGTAGTTGGAGATGATTCTTTAATTCTCCTAAGACATCTCTATCTTCATCGAAATTTCCGTCCATGGGAGTGGTTTCAGGTAAGGACTTTGCTGTAGCATAGGTACTAGAAGATTCATTACTATCGAAGCTAGATCCCGAATATTCCGAGACCTCATCGAAAAGATGACTTTCATCGCCATGGTTGGATGAACCGCTGTCGTATTCTAGAAACCCGAGTCCTGTATCTCTAGCGCCTTTATCATCAGCGGGCTTGGGAATCAGCGGGTGCTTTTCCAGATCTGAGCTCGTTAATTTAGGATATTGATGCCAATTTGTATCAGTAGACATTTCCAATGACTCGTAGACTGGTAGATTGAGCACGTCCTTGCTACTACGTTGAGGTTGAGGATACTCAGATTGATCGATGCAGAAGCTGTCATATCCATAAGAGTCGTAAAATAAATGCTCATCACTTATCGCCTCACTATAGGAATCATGCACCTCGGTAGTATCCAGGTGCCGGCTTTGTTGAGGGTCGGAGATCTCTGCAGAGTCTGTCGCTTCGCCTAGCCATTCCTTGATTGATTTCCTACGGCTAGTAGATAGTGTATTCAGATATTGTGTTGAGGTATTGTCCTGAAATATTGCGGTGATGGTATCTAGCATGTCTTGGGTATTTTGCCGTGGCTCGTGGTTTGAGAGAGAGGAATCATAGGCGAATCCACCATCTTGAAAGTCTTCATGGCATTTGAAACAACAGAAAATAGAGAAGGATGGTGATTCTAGGATATCTTTCATCAATATACGTGACGACGGACGATCTTTCGGTATTCTTCTGAGAAGATCTTGTATCCAAGTTAATGGTTCGTTGTCATGTTCTGATACCATATTACCAAGACGAAGGTCCTCCAGCCAGGATGACACGACAGGATAGTTAGCGTATATATATGGCGCAGCTTTAGTCTTGCGAGCATGCGAAGAAATACGTCCCCTCAACTCATCAATTTGCCGGCCTAGCAGTCTCGTTGTCATTTCGAGGAAAACGATACCTAAAGACCATAGATCGCTCGACGACCCTACTTGCTCCTTTCGGGCAACTTCAGGGGCCATATAGTCTGGGCTAACAGGTATATTCATGTGTCGCGTATTGCTAGTCGGGCGATGTGCCCAATTGTAAGCAGATCCAAAATCGCTAAGATAGACGCCGCTATCATAAATCAATATGTTGCGGGCCGTGAGGTCTCGGTGTCTAATGCGGTTCTTGTGGAGATGATGGACGGCACCAGCAAGACAGCCATAGAACCGACGCAACATTTCAAGTTGCCCTGAATGCAGGATCCCAGTTCTTGTTAGGAACTGGTCGAGTGTGCCATGGGCAACTGGAGACATCAAGTATGCAATATACTCTTTGTCAGTGTAACTTCCGATGATCTTAACAAGATGACGATGGCTTAATCGTTTCAACTGCTTCAACTCTTCTAGTATAGAGGCCTGCTCTCTTCGGTTACTATCGGAATCGCGGCCTCTCAGAACTCGTTTTCGCGCGTACCGTGCGAAACTTAGCCGACTGACAACCAGGTCAACAGCTCTGAAATATTTGTCAATTTCACGAATGTCTATGAGGATTGAATACCAAGGCTCACCCGAATCCGCCTTGGCCAAGCAGCCCTTGTGAAGTAAAGTGAGTATCGCCGGAATTTTGAAACATGAAATGCTTGTGCTTCGACGATTCTAATTCGATTTCTTTGAAATCAGATAGAAAATAACTCTGGATATCTAGGAACGCTTTCCGGAGATCGTTTTTCTCGAGTCGTTCAATGAAAGTTGGCAATGTCTGCTCATTATAGGGGAGATGGAAGTCGTTTAACTCATGTTTGATAAAGAAGTCCATAGAGTCAAGACTTCCAATATTCCGGAGGATGGCATAAGTGCGAGGCCTCAGATACCATGATAACTCCTGCTTATCCCGACCATGTTTCATATCGAGATCTTTTAAGATGATTCGAATTCGCTGCACATTATTCTCAGAAATTCGTATAACCTCTTTTCTACGGTCGGGCACTTTGCAGAATCTTTCAAGTTATGTCTCGAGATCCTCCTCGGGGAGGACGAGTGACTGGCGTGGGTTGCCTAGGAACGCACGAATACTCGAAATCATGGCGAATTGACACTCGGGGCTATATATCAACAGTGGTAGGAATTAAAAATAAAAATAAAAATAAAATGTTTAGTTTAACTACCAAGTAGTTAGCATATTTCGATAATTAAGGTGGCTTTTATTTTACTTACCAATATTGTAGCATCTTAGTGGGGCTCATAGCTCGGACCACCTCGTCGACTAGCTCGGACCACCTCTCGGCGATTAGCTCGGACCACCTCTTAATTTTTAAGTTATTTAATCATGTGATGTGATTATTAATTTAAAGACCATATTAAAACTGTATTAAAACTGTGTTAAAATTATATTAAATTCGGTTTTAATGTAATATTATTTTATAATTAATCGTAAAAATTAAATAAAAATTTAAAATAATTTAAATTTACTTATTTTATAATATAATTAATATTTATAATGAATTTAATTAAATTAATTATATAAATATAACTTTTAATTTATATTAATATTTTATATTATAAATAATTATAAAATTAATATAATATTTTTTTATTAAATATTTTAAAAAAAAAAAAATTATTATAATTAAAATCGTAATTTTCGAAAACGTTTATTACTTAAAATTATATTAAACTTAATTAAATTCAAATAAATATAAATTAAATATTTACGTTTAAATAAGGTAAAAATTAATTTTATATTATAATTAAAGTTATAAAAAATATCGATTAATTTAAGTTTAATGTTAATGTAATTTAAAATTATTTTAAAAATAAATTCATTATTTTTATTTTTATAATTTTTATCGCTTTTATTTTTAATTTAAATTTTTTAAATATAATATTAATAAAAATTTAAAAAAAAATTAAATTAAAAAAGGTTAATATTAATTTAATTAAATGTTTTTAAAGGAGCGGAAATAATGGTATTAATTTAAGTTATATATTAATTTTTAAAATAATTTTAAATTATTTTACGAATAAACTTTTATTTATATATTATTTTTAATATAAAGGCGTAAAATTTTTATATTTATAATTAAAAGAATTAATATAAAATAAAAACATATTTAATTTATTTGTAAATTATTAATAAAAAATAAATTACCTTATTAAATAAGGTTTATTAAAATTTATTACTCGAGTTTTAAATTTAAAAAAAAAGTAATTTAAAATTAATTTTTTTTAAATTCGTTATGTTTTAATTTTTTATGTTTAAACTTATCTTTATATTTATAATTTAAAAAAAGTTTTAAAAGAATTTAATTTAAATTTAATTTTAATTTAATTTCACTTCTTTTTTTATTTATTTCCTTATTTATTTTTTCATTTATTTTTTCATTTATTTCCTTATTTTTTTTTTCATTTATATTATTAATAATTTACAATTATAATTAAAATGATTCATTTAAATTAAAAAATTCATTAATTTTTTACAAAAAAAATTAAAAAAATATAAATAAATTTTACGTAATAAATTAAAATTTAATTTAAAATAAAATTAAAATAAATATAACATTAAAATTTTAAAGCGTTTAAAGGGGAAAGCCTTAAAATAAATAAAAAAAATGGCTTTTAAATTAATTTAAAGGTAAGTGAATAAATATTAAATTTATTAAATCATTTTACATATATAACGGCGGTAATAAAATAAAAAGGTTTAAAGAAAAATTTTCGGACGAAGGTTATATTAAAATAATTTTCCGTGCAAGTACTTTTTTTTATCGTAATCGTTTAAATAGCCTTAAATAATTAAAAGCATTATATATAACATCATCGTTATAAAAATCTAAAGTTAACTTTTATTTAATTTAACGCGAAGGTAAAAGGTGAAAAAAACGTTCTTTAATCGTACGAATTAAAGGTATAAAAGTTAATAAATTAATATGAAAAATATCGTAAAGTTAATTTATAATAATTAAAATACTTTTCTTAAAAAGTAATCCACATTAATTTAAATATGGTTTTAATATAATATAAAATATTATAAAATAATTTATAAATTATAAAAAATGTTAATTAAAATAATCGCGAAATTTATTATTATATTATTTATAAATATTAACTTAAATATAATTTTAATATAATTTTAATATAAACTTATATTATAAGTTTATATTTTATAATAAAACGGGTAAAAAAAAAAAAAAACCAAATTATTAATTTATGGTTAATTTAATTAAAAATTAATTTATAATTCTTATATTTAAACTTTTAAATGAAACAAAATTAACACCATTTATTAATAATAATAAATTAACGCATGGCTTTAAATAAAAATTAACATAATTTTAAATTGGTTTAAATATTAATTAAATATATTTATGTATTAATTATCGTTATTTTTATATAATTAATCGGATCGTAAGTTTAATAAAAAATAATTAAAAAATTATTTTTAATTTAATTTTGAAATAATCTTAAACTTTATTTACCTTAACCATTATACATAACATATAAATGCTATTATAATTAAATAAAATTAATATAAAATTATTAAATAATTAAAAACCTTTATTAATAATATAAATTATGTTAATATTTTAAAACGCTTAATTATAAATTAAATTAAAACCGATAATAATAAAATAATTAAATAAGTAAATTAATAAATATAATTTTAAATTAATTTAAAAACATATATATACATTATAATTTAAGTGATTATTTAAGGAAAAATTACCAAAGCATTTAAATTAATTTTAATATTAAATACTTAATTAATTAAATAAAAGTTATTAAATATAAATATTTATAATAAATTAATAATTTAAATTAATACCATTTAAATTTAATTAAAGATTAATTTTAAATTACCTTTAATAAAAACATATTAAAAAGGTAAAACCTTAGGTTAACTTTTAAAATAAAGCTTATATAAAATTAATAAATAATAATTTTAAAATAAATTAAAAACATATTAATAATATAAAACTAGGTTTTATTTATAATAAAAAATAAAATAATATATGGAATATTATTTAAAAACGGTTTTAATGTAATTTAAATTTAATTTAATTTAAATATAAAATAATTAACTTATTAACATTTAAGTTATTATAAAAAGCCATGGTAATAAAAGTAAAAGTAAAAATAATAATAACCATTTTTAATTAATAAAAAATTTTTAAAAAATATATAAAATATAAAATTAATTTATTTAATAAAATAATAAATAAATATATAAAAAAAAAAGGTTAAAAAAACATTATTTTATTAAAAATAAATATATATTTATTAAATTACGCATAAACCGTGTTAAATCTTCACTTATTATTAAAATAATTAATATACGTTATAAACATTATAAATAAACTTAACATAATAAAAATATATAAATATTACATAAAAATTTTATAAAAATTATATAAAAATTATATATATTAATATTATTAAATCTAATTTATAACTTTTTTTATTTTAATTCTTTAAATAAACCTTATTCTTTTTTTTTTAATTTATAAACCTTTAATATTCGTTTAACCTAAGCTTTTTTTTCAATTACTTTTTAATATAATTCTTTTATTTTTTTCTCCTTTTTTATAAGCTTAATTTTAAAAATATTTTTAATAATTATAAAAACTTTTAAATGGTTTTATTTATATTAACTTAAACGTGATATAATGTCGAAATATATTAAAATTATTCCTTTTTTAAATTTATTTAATGATAATTATAAAGGCCTTTTAAATGAGGATAAATTAAACTTAATATCTTATAAAAATAATTATAAATTAAACTTAAAATGATTTTTTTAATTATTTTGCGTTATATAATTTAAATATTCCGGTAATTTAAGTTTAAGTAACTTTATAAGTATAAATTAATTTTAAATTAAATTAAAATTAAGTTACTTTTATGATTTATTAAGGTTAAATGATTTATAAAAATCCATCCATTAATTTAAAAACGCGTTAAATTCATTTTTAATTTATATAATGCCTTTATTATTACTCGTTAAGTTTATGTTATTAACTTATTATAATAAATTATTAAGCTTTAATAACAATTTTAAATTAATTTTAAACTAATTTAAAATAATATCGGTATTATTAAACGTATTTAAAAAATTAAAAGAAAATAATGGATTTCGCTTTTTTTTCTTTACTTGCTTATAATAATTTCTATTTATTAAAATGCTTAATTAAAAGTTGTTTAAATACGTATCGTAATGTAATTATAAGGCAGTTTTAACTTATTTTAATCTTTTATTTTACGTACGAAATATACCTTTATAAATATGTTTTTTTATTTATGGAAAATATTATGCTTTTTATAAATTATAAGCCGCTTTTTACAATTTTTAATAAACTTATAAAAACTAAATAATAATTAATTTAAAATCGTTTTAAAATTAATTTAAATTAACATTTATAATTTTATAATTATTAAAAATAAAATTGATTTTTTAATAAAATTATTAATTATAAAATGTTTATTTTTATTAATATTAATATGTTTTAATGTATTTGATTAATTTATAAGGTTAATTTTAAAGTAAGCTTAATATAATCCCCTTTAAAATTAATTTGGTAATTTATTTTCTTATTAATTTTTAATTTTTATATAAGATTAATTTTATTTATTTTAAAATTAATTTTAAACTAATTTTATAATAATTTATTTATTTAAATAAAGCTTAATCACTGCGTTAATTATTTTTAACAAATGAATTTGTAAGGGTAAACCGAATATTTGGTTTAAAAATACATTTAAATTATATTAAAGAAATTTATTATGAAATTTACATTGTAAATAAATTTTATAAAATATTATAATATATAATAAATGCTTTTACCATAATTTTAAAAGGTTTAAACTTAAAATAAATTAATATTTAATTTAAGAATAATTTAAAAATAATTTAAAAATAATGTATTATATGTATATTTTTTAAATATTAATTTAATTTATATGCTTGTTTTTTACATATATTTAAAATAATGATAAAAATTAAAGTATTAACCTACTTTTAATACGTTCTTTATATATACTTAAAACGCATTAAGGTTTTTAATATTATTTTAAATTAATAAAATAAATAATAAAATAATTAATAATATATTTATATTATTTCTTAATTAAAAAATATATAAGTAAACGTTTTAATTTTTATAACTTATTAATATTACTTTTATTTATGGTTCATTAAGATTATACCATTTATAATTTCATTTAATTTAACGATTAAATATAAATTAATTTACTTATAAACCATTTTAAATAACAAATCCATTTAAATATAAACGTAATTTTAAAATGTTTCCACTTATTTTTTCGTTATACAAATAATAATATATTTATTAATATTTTTCTTTACCCTTAAATAATAGATTTCTTGGATTTAATATTCATTTTTAAGCTATTTTAAATCTAATTTAAATTTACATTAAATTTTAACGAAAATAATTTTTATAAAATATTATATAAATCTTTTTTTATAAATAATAACGTTTATAACACACTTTATATTCAACGCTAAATAAGCCTTTTAAAGGTTATTCACTTAAAATTATTAACATAATTAAATATAATTTAATTTAATTTAAAAATAAACTAAAATTAATTTTAATATAATTTCTATTTAATTAATATAAGATTTTTATTTATTATAAGCTTTAACATTTTATAATTTTAAATTATTTTTATAAAGTTTTATTTAAATTATATAAGTAACTTTATTAATAGCGGTGGGTGGTATATATATAATCCATAAATAATAAAAACCATAAATTAAAATACTTCGAAATTATATAAAATATATAAATTAAATTAAACTTTATAAACATAATAAACAATTATTTTAATTCCTTATAAATAATTATAACCATAATTCCAAAGCTTAATTATAATACATTTTATAAATAAATAAATGAAAAGCTTAAATTAATTTAATAACTTATTAATACATAACGTTCAAAGAAATTAAAAATTAACATAATTAATATTATTCTTTAATAATAAAACAAAATAATAAAGCTTTACATTATAATTAAATAAGCATTTAATAAAAAAGGTTTATAAAAGTATATATTAAACTTAATTTTAAAATAATATAAAAAAAGTTAAGTAAATTTAATAAAACTTACTTTATTTCGTTTAAAAACATATAAAACCCCCATTTTATAAATATTACTATAATATTTTAATACATAAAAAAAACAAAGATTTCTTTAATAAAATTAAGTAATTACATGAAATAATTTATAATTAAATAAATATAAATAAAGATTAATTTTAAATTAAACATAAATTAAGTTTATTATTTACATAAACATTTTATTTCATAACTTTTTTATTAATATTTTCTTTTTCTCATTTTTAATATCCTTTTAATATAATAATATAAACTTTATAATATCCATTTAATCATATTAAAGATTATTCTTAAATTAATTTAAAAAATTATTTACAAGTATTTTCGGATTTATATATTCATAATAATAAATTCCGGTATAAACGTAAAGTTAATAATAAACTTAACGTTGTTATTTAAGTCCTTTACTTAAATTAATTTAAAATTTATTTTTAACCTTTTTTAAACCGATTTCGAACCGGTTTAAAGTTAATTTTTTAAAACCTTCACGTACGATATTAATTAAAAAGTATTAATCTTAAAGCCTTTTTTTTAATTAAAATAAAATTAATTATATAATGTTAATTAATTAATATAAAAGTTTATAAAAAAGTTTAATATTTATTTTAAATATTATAATTATAGCGAGTTTTTTAAATCCCTTTTATTTAATTTCTTCATTTTTATTACTTATATTATATAAATATAATTTCAAATTAATTTTAATAAAATGTATAATCCTTTTAAAATTAATATTAAAATAAACTGGTATATTTAAATGATTTTATATTTTTAAAACATTAATATTATACTTTTTAAACATTGAAAACATAACTTTAAATAAACGCGTAATTTTTTAAATTAATTTTAATATAAACTTAATATAAATTTAATTGCCATGTGATTTAAGATTATATCGCTGGTTTTTTAACTTATTAAATTTATTAAAAACTGTCAGGAGACAAAGGAGATAGTACTAGTAGAGCTCTTATGTGGGCCTAGCGAGGCCCCAGCGCAGCTGGAGTGAGGTGTATATAAGGGGGCTTCGCCCCCTTATTACACATTTGAGAGGAGCACGCATTATTACAGTCACTATTCTATCCATTTGCAGCGATGCAGCTGCGCTGCACCTGTGTAGCCCGCTAGTCGTTCACCCTGTGCACAACTACTATTATGGGCCCCAGTTCCTCCCTGACAAGATAATGCGTCAACCCCCGCGCGGGCCGTTCGGCAGCAGGTTTACATCAGGGCGCGGCGCGGACGCTTCGAAGATATCGCGAGAAGAGATCGAGGAGAGCTCGAGAAGAGAAGAGAAAGAAGAGGTTATCGAGATGGGGAGGATCGAGAGAAGAGGGAGAAAAGGCTGTGTGCCAACAAGGTGGCGAACGCGATGCGGCCCACTCTCGAGCGAAACAGAGACGTCACCCATCCCCTTTGGTCTAGTTCGTGGATCCGCTAATCAGATATAGTTTGAGACAGAGTTCAGGTTGTTGCCAAGAGGCGTAGACCTTGCGCAGCAGCTTAGAGTTTGCTATCAGTTCGAATGTGTGGAGATCCTGCTGAAGGTTCAGAGCACGCCCTTCGAATAGCTAGGAGGCGCCCAGCGTGGTAGCTAGCGTCCCTGAGGCGATGAGTACGGAGAAGGGGTTATCGAAGGCCCGTGAGGATGTCCTGCCGAAGGTTCGAGCGTGTTCTCGAATAGCTAGGAGGCTCCCAGTGTGGTAGCTAGGGCCCTGGAGACCGTATGAACGCAAGGGGAGCGAAGGCCCGTGAGGATGTCCTGCCAAAGGTTCAGGGAGCGAGAAGAGCTACGAGAGAGATAGACACCTTACGAGCGAGGGAGCTTCGAGGCCCCTTTGCGGGACAAGCAGAGAAACGGCTGGTACCTTACCAGGCTTTCACATTACTAATACTAGTGGTAGACCTAAGCTACAGTGAGAGACAGTTCATTCTTCCCCAGAGCCATAAGGGTTACTGTCTGGGTTAGGTAGTAGGGGGTTCGCCACAGCGTCACGATTACCTGCCGTGGACGCTCCGCCGCGAGCCTTGGTCCTTCCAGAGCGTGTTCGCGGAGCTGGCGCAGCTGGTACAGCTGGCGTTGCAGGGCTAGGGTTCGAGGCCTAGGAGATGGAGGTTAGCTGGAGATACACTGGTAGGTAGAAGGAGATGTAGCGTACCGAGGCTTGTACGATGACCTTGAGTGACTCGAGGACCTGGGTAAGAGCTAGCTGGTTATCAGCGCTTCGCTCCAGGTTAGCAGCGAGGTTGGCGAGATGTCCATTCGCAAAAGTGTGGGCAACGATTATCCTATCCAGACCACTCTCAATGTGAGATAAGTGCGAGGACACGGAGCGGACGTGTTTAGCGGTGTTTTCCAGGGCAAGGAGCCGGCGTTCATCGCGTTCATCATCGAGAGCTCGCTGGTACTCCTCCCGTTGGGTAGCCGACATACTGAGCTCATTTTTCTTACGCTGGAGCTCCTTTCGAACGTCGAGCTGGAGGCGATCCAGCTGCAACCTAACAATGTCGTCGGAACAGATATATTCATACAGATCCCGGCCAGCAGCGGCAAGGACGCCGTACGGCTGCAGCGTGGTTAGAGTGAATTTGCCAGGAGATGAGAAATTAGGAGACGAGATACTAGGAGTCATACATTGACACAGTCCTTACGGTTAACTCGACAGGTCTCACACTTTACAGAAGCAGCTACATCGCGGATGGTTAGCAGGGAGATAACAGCAGAATCAGACTGACGAGCTTACTGCGTGAGCAAAGGCAGTGTTTTATTTCTTTACCGACGGTCCACTGGGCTAGGTGGCTGAGGCACCTACAGCAGGGTGTTTCATTGACGACGAATTCTTCAGCCATAGTTATGGTTATATCGCGGCGAGGTAACTGAAATTTCAGTATTAAAAGATTATGAGGAGATGAAATAAGACGAGGAATTAGCCAGGCAGGGCAAGGGTTATTTATCAATTAGAAGGGACCTCGAAGGATTGTGCGGGGAACCTGGTATGGAGGATGTGAGATTGTGTGAAATCGTGTGAATTCTTTCTAGCGATTTACACCAAAGGAATCACGATGAGAAACGACGACAGCTCAGAGTTACCTCGAAGCTGCTTCGCGAGTTTTACCTAGTGCTTTATGGGTTTTTGCCTTACTGAAGGTTTTCCCCATATTCAACATAAATTGTTGGCGAATGCGTACTTAATTAAATGATAGGAGGTTTTATTTTCTACGGAGTAATATCGAGTCAGCAGCGCACCGCATGTGCAGCCTGAAGGACGAGACTTAACGGAAGGAGATTTCATTATCTACGGAGTAACGAAGCGAGCTCGCACACACAGCGCTTCAAGCTCCTGAGGACAGGAGCTCAGCTGAGGAGGGTGACTCTGTCAGGAGACAAAGGAGATAGTACTAGTAGAGCTCTTATGTGGGCCTAGCGAGGCCCCAGCGCAGCTGGAGTGAGGTGTATATAAGGGGGCTTCGCCCCCTTATTACACATTTGAGAGGAGCACGCATTATTACAGTCACTATTCTATCCATTTGCAGCGATGCAGCTGCGCTGCACCTGTGTAGCCCGCTAGTCGTTCACCCTGTGCACAACTACTATTATGGGCCCCAGTTCCTCCCTAACAAAAACCCATTATATATACTTTGGGATTATTTTTATATAAAATGTTTTAAAAAAAAGTTTAAATTTTCCTCTTTTTCTTGGTTTATTTCTAGGTTATTTTTAATATAATCCGAAAATATATTTTCGATTTATTTAATATTAATATTATTAAATTATATTCGAACCGTTTATTTATAATCTTATTATTTTTTTTCTTTTTTAATTAACGTACGTTATTATTTTTTAAAAATAAAAAAATATTATTTTAAATTATAATTAAACCTTAATAAATTGGTGATTTATTTAATATAAGTTTAAACTTTATTTAATTTTTTAATTATTTTACTTATTATTAAATTCATACACATATAAAACATTTATATTATTTTATTAAAAATTATTTATCTTTTTTTTATATTCATTTATTTATTTATTTAATCGTTTAATTATTCATTTAATACATATTAATAATATATAATTATTTTTTAATTTAATATAATATATAATTAAATCATTAAATTAAGTAATAATTAATAATTTATTTTTATTAATTTCATTATAAAATTAAAAATTAACCTTATTAATTTTTTTAATATTATTAATATGGTTTAAAAGTATTTTTAAAATATTATAAAAAATCTTTAATAAAATATATATTACATTATTTAAATACTTAATTATTTATTATTTAAAAAGATTTTTTAATTTCCAAGAATTATTATTAACCTTTTTAATGATTAAATTTATCATTAATATAAATAAAAACCGTTAATATATTCCGCCACATTATATTTATAATAATAATTATAACAATTAATAAATATTTAACGATTTAATGTTTTAAATTAAGGTTTTAATTTAATATAAATTTAAACTTAAATATTAATTTAATTTATTTTTAATTTAATTTAAAATTAAATACCTTATATATTAAAATTACCATAAAACGCTTAATAAAAATTACTTTAAAATTCTTTTAAATTATAATAATTATATAATATTATTTTCTTCCTTTTCATTAATTAACCATTTAATTACCTTTAAAAATTATAACTAATTATAATAATAAACTTACCGTTTTATAAATAATTAAAAAAATACGGGTTTATTAATGTTAAGATTTTAATAAAAAATTCCTTAAATCACACCTTATAACACTTATTAAAACTTTTTTAATTATAAATGAAGAAGTGTTTTTAATATTTATTAAGGTTTCCATAATTATATTAAAATTAAAAAAAAACGTTATTAAAAATGGTTTATATATAAAAAATAATGTTTAATAATAATAAAAAATTCGATCTTATAAGTTACTTATTTAAATATTTAATATACATTTTATTTAACGAAAAAAATTAATTAAATAATAAAAAAATAAATAATATATAATGCTTTATAATATTATTAACATTTATTTACATATAACCCATTTTTAATAACTTTATTATAAATAAATAATAAATTTAATATAATAATTAATTTTTATTTTCTACGTTTTATTAATTACTTATATAATTAAAATGATTTAAATTTATTTAATTAATTATTTTAATAAATATCGAATACGTTTTTTATAATAATTAATTTATATTAATTAATGACGCTTTATATCGGATAATAATTGCCGGGAACGTTAATTTAAAAAAGCGTTTTATAATGGTGTAAAATATAAAATCGTTAAAAGTGCATGGGATGGTAAAAGAAAATTATAATATACTTATATACGAATATAATTATATTTTTTTTTAAGCGGTTTCGTTATATATGTAAATTTTATATATACTTAGTTTATTTTACCCCTTTTTTTTTTACTTTTTTTTTTTTTTTTTTTTATATTAATTAAATTTAATTACGTTAAAATAATTTATTTTATTAAAATGGTTAAAGAAAATATTAAATGGGTATTATTTAAAACATATTATATAAAATTAAATATAAACCATGTAAAGGTTATTAAGTTTTTTAATTTTAATTAACTCGTTTATTATTTTTTTTATAAATTATTTTTCCATTACCTCGTTATTAATTAATGGAGGGAAAAATGTAAAAAATTTAAAAAGTTATTAAATTTATAATTTAATTTATTACTTTATTTATCGCTTTATTTACCGCTTTATTTATTATTTTATTCGTTATTTTTTTTTAAGTTTTTTCTTAAGCCTTTTCTTTTTAAATCTTTTCTTAAGTTTTTTTTTAAGCTTTAAATTACTTTATATCACAATTTAAATAATTTTCCAAATGTTCGTTAAAATGTATCCCGATATACATAATTTTATATTAATTTAATTCCATTTATTTTTAATAATTATTTATTAATTAATAATAATTTAATCGTTATAAACACATTAAATAATTATAATAACATTAAAAAGGTAAATATTTAATTAAAAACAACGTAATAATTTTATTTTAATCGATATAATATAATAATTAAATTAAAAATTAATATATATTTATATTAATATTATATTAATAAAAATGGCGAAAAAGTTACGTTTATGCTAATAATTAAACTTAAGAAATGTAAATTAAATTAAAGTTAAATTTAAAATTAATTTAATAAATATATTTTAAAAATAATAAACGTTATAATTCCTTATATTATGTAAGGTAGTAATTAATATAAAGGTTATAAAGTAATTGTATTTCTTAAGTTTTTTAATGCGTGAAGCTTTTTTACATGGAGCTATGCTCGGTTTATCCAAGGATGTGGTTTTCTACTTTAATTATCTTTGCGCTACTTCCAATATTTGCCCCCTTTAACAAAAAAAAGACAACGTTTATATTGTAACCTTAAGGTCTTACATGAACCAATTAATGTCGCTTTGACGGCGTTAATTGTGGCGATTCCTTAAGTTCAAAATCTATTACCAATCTCTTTTAAGGCTTTAATGAAGGTGATTAGGATGGCTTGGTGTTTTAATTTAAATTAAAGTTATTTGCGCGAACGTTTTTTAACATTTCTTTTATTATATTTTATAACTTAATAATATTTACTTTTATTTCTGCTCCATTATTTTTAACTTTTATTTTTAATTTATTAAATTTATTATTAATTCGGTTAACGTTATTTTTTAAGTAATATAATCGAAAATCCAATTTAATGTTTATAATAATAGCGTTTAATTATATTGTTTTTTTATTAAAAAAATATTTTTAAAATAAAAGTAAAATTTGCTTTTCTATTAGTTGCGTAAATTATATTAATTTTATATTATAAATTAAGTCGTTAATAATTTTTAACATTATATTAAATTTATTTTTAACATTTTTTAATATTTATAATGTTTTTAAATCATTTACGTTAAGTAAACGTGGTTATTATTCGTTTAATATGTTTTATTCGTTTTATTTTACTTTTTATCCGAATGTTTATACTTTTTTTAAACGTATTAATGTTATGCGGTATAAGTGGTTAACGGATGGCTTTATATTAATTACGATTTATAATAAATAATACGCGACTTTTTTTTCGTTATATTAAGGTTAAATAAAATAATGAAACACGATTATTCCGTAATATTAACGAGGTTTAATATGTTTTTCGAATAACGTTATTTTATTTAATTATAATTAATTTTTTTTAATTAATACACGTTTATTTATTATTTTAACTTCATTTTAATCTTTAACTTCGTTTAATGTTTACATGTATTTCGACATTTATAACTTATTAATTATTATTGTAATAATTTTAATATTAAATGGATTTGTTTCGGTTATCCTTTAATTGAAATTATAAAAAGGATTCATTTTATTATTAATGCTTAATATGCTTGGATACGTGGGAATAAAAAGGTTTATTATTATGTGTATTTAAATATATAAAAATAAAAAGTTTATTAAAATGTATATTTAAATATATAAAAATGGAAAGTTTATTAAAGTTATAAAAATAAAAAATTTTAAATTTTTGAAACGTTAATTAAATTTAATTTAAATAATAATTTAATAAAATTTAAAATGTAAGGTATAAATTATTATAAGTAATTAATAATATATATTATTATATACTCGTATTATAAAAAGGTTAATCATGAAATATTACCCGTATTATAAAAAAGTTAATTATAAATTATTCGTTTTATCCTTAAATTACCGTTTTATTAAAAATACCACTTTAATATTAATCTTAAGAATCGATATAACGTTTTATTTATTTTTTTTTATATTTTTCGTTAATATTTTATTATTATTTTTTGCTTTATTTATAAGTGCTTTATTATTTTTTTAATTTATAAACTTAATTTTTAATTTATTTAATCCCATTAAATATTTTTTATCATATTTTTTTATAAATTTTATCGCATTTTATATTAATAATTTTCGTGGATATTATATGTTATATATTAACGAGTAATCTTTCCAATGGACAAGATATTCGAAAATCGGTCGATTATTTTATTTATTAACTTTTTTTTATAACAACGCTTTTATTTCGTACGATATTTAATCTTTTATATCACCTTCGACGATTATGCGATCCGCTTGTGGTCGTCGCCTTTTATAAGGATCTTTATTTTACGGGATCTTATAAAGTTACGTTACCGATATTATTTTATATATTTTCCATTGCTTTAATAATTTTAATTCGTAAGTTAAATCTTTGATTTATTTAATAATTATAATCGGATTAACTCTTTAAATTCCAAATTTCTTTAAACGATTTTTAAATAATTTATATTTTTTATGAAATTTAAAATACATTTATTTATTAACTTTAAATTTAATTAACTTATGCTTTATATCGTATTTCGTTTTATTATTTATTATTATAAAATTAATAATTGTTTTTACTTTTAATTAATATACCTTGCGTAATACATTATAATTTATAACGTTTTATAATACCTTAAATGTTAATAATATTAACCTAAGCTTAAATCTTAACGTAATTTTATTTAAAAATATATTTAATATTAATAATTTAAAATTATTAATATTATATTATAACGATGATATAATATGTGATCATGGTATTTTAATTTTAATTAAATAATGGAATTATATAATTATTTTTATTTTTTAATTATATCGTTTTAATTAATTGTTTATTTGTAAGTGGTAATTTGTTAATAATGTTAATATTATACTTATTTATGCGAATATAAATTGTTATACATTTAACGTAAATTTTAAATCGCGGTTTAATATTACTTTAATTAATATCCCTTAATTATAAAATAAAAATATACGAAATAATTAATTTGCTTATTTTTTAACGGTATATTTCGTGTTTTTAAATATTAATATTATTTTTTTAAAAAATTTATAAGTTATTATTATTAACGTATTAAAATAATTGTATTTCGGGATTACCCATGCGCTTCTTTTTAATAATACTTTTAATAAAGTAACGATAAAATTTTATATTATTATATTATATGGTATTATTAAAGAATTAATGGGTAATAATTCCCCATAAAGCTTTAATTTATCCGTTTAATTTTTTTAACAAATTAAATATTAATTAATATATTTTTAAATTTTCTTTATTACGCCTTATATTTGAATTTCTTTAAATTTATACAACATTTTTTTCGTTTTAAAGTAATGGTGTTAATTATGTATTATTTCGAATATATCTTTTTTATAATTTATTAAAATAATTAATTATCTTTAATTAATGTTAATGACGTGGTATATTAACTTTTTTCGTAATTTATGCTTATATTATTTTATTATGTTGCTTTTTTTTTTTACCTTTGTTTTTTTAAGTATTTCGTACATTCGATTAAATCTTTTATTTTGGTTATATTTATTAATGATTTTCTGCCGAAATTTGTCTGCTATTTTTATTTTAATTATAACCAAAGCAAAGTTATTTATAACATTATTAAATATTAATTTAATGTTATTCTTTGATTTTTCGTTATCGTAATAATTTGATATTATTAATAAACGAAATAACGCGTTTAATATTAGATTCATTTTTCTTAAAATATAATAAATATTTAAGTTAAATTAAAATAAAAAGTTTAACATAATTATAAGCTTCATGTTTATTTTATTAACGTTTATAATTTTAAAAATTTGTTAATTCATAATCCCTTTTATTGCTTTATGGTTTATTAATATTTAAATATATTTCTTACAAAATTATAATCTTGTTTTTTATGTTTAAATAATTTAAACAAAGTAAATAACTTTTAATTTAATTACTTTATATTATAATTCGGCCTTAATTAATATCTTAAACATGAATAATATTAATTAAATTTTATTAATTGGAATGTTTAACGTTTTATCCCATTTATTATTATTGTAATGAAATATTATTATTCTTAATCCGCGTTATTTCGAAGTATTAATCTTAAGAAACGTTATTTTATTATAATTTTAATAAAATAAAATATATAGATTAATTAATTTATATTATAATATTACGAAAGATTTAATCTCCTTTTCCATTAATTTAAATTTCATTTTCATTATAAACTTTTATTAAATTATTTTAATAATTTTTTTCTTTTTTTTATTAACCGTTAATATTTTTATTTTATAATCTTATAATAATTTCACTTTTTATTAATACCATAATATATGTTTACACAAGAACTTAATTATATTAATGTAAGTTTTAAGATTTATTAAATTTATTAACATTTTAATTTTCTTAATGGTTATTATTTATTTATTTGTAAATGCCATTCTTTCATTGTTTATAATAAAGCTTAATAATATTATTTTAAGATATCTTAAATATAATTTAATAAGTGAGAATGTTAATCCCACATTTTCACACATGTTAAACACTTTGTTTAAATGCTTTAAATGTTTTTTTTTTATATAATTAAATATAATTATATTATTAATATACACTTTCGTAAATCCTTTAAAAGGTTATAATCTTTGATTTATAAAACATTACGCATACGTTAATGAATTCTTAAAACCCATTAAAGTTACATTTAATATTTTAAAACCTTTTAAAAATATAACCATTATTTTATTACGATATTTTAATATAATTAAAAATTAATAAAAAAAAGCTACGGCGTCCATTATGTTATAATATTTTTTACTTTTCATTAATTAAATAATTTCTTTTTGCTTTAATAAGGAATAAATATTTAATAATGTATTATTATTTAATAAACATAAATTAATTATAATTTTTTTTTTACGTTTATTATTAATTATTTTCTATACCATAAAATATAAGCATTTAAATAAAATTACTTACTTTATTTAATCCATTTTACCTTTAATATGCATTATATTAAAGGTTTAATTTAAAAATTTATAATCTTAAACATTTAAAAGATATATGCCTCCAAGTTTATATATTTTTTCTTAACTTTTAAATAATTTAATTATTATTTTTTTATTTTTTAATATATTAATAACGTTACGATCTTTCTATATATTAAATTCTTAAATAAATAAAGTAAATTATTTAATAAACTTTTAATTAATTATATAATAATATATCTTATTATCCATGGTTAATGTAAAACATTTTAATGGTTTTATTTTTAAATTTAAAATGGTAAAATATTTATATTTTTTTTATTTAAGTAATTTTTATAAGTTATTTTATAACTTTTCTTTAACCATTAATATATCATAAATTTTATTGTTTAAATCGAATTTTTTAATAATCCATTCATTATTAATTTCGTTTTTATTACACATAACCATTATTTAAATTAAATTAACTTTTTCCCATATAATTATAAAGCTTCCATATTTTATAATTTCTCGTATTATTTTAAGGCATTTATAACGGGGAAAAATGATTAATTTATTTCCGTAATTAAAGAAAAATATTCCTTTTATTAAATTTATATTATAAATATTAAACATTATTCCTTTAATTTTAAAATTAAATTAAAAGTCTTTACTTTTTGGTAAATTATAATAGTAAATTAATATTAACATATAAATTTTACCAGGTATTTTAATATGATTTTGTATTATAACCTTATGGTTTATAGTGCGATTAAATTTGTAATATTTCATTAAAATTTGAATTAATGGGCATATAATAAATATCATTAAATTTTTTTAATAATTTATAATTATTTTATATTTATTAAAGAAATTAATTTTTAATAATAAATTAAGTTATAATCTTTTATCATTAATCCATGCTTTAATAAAAATGCGTATAATTATTATTTAATTATTTTCATTTCATTTAAATACTTGTAAATGAAACCTCGCTTTTTAAATTAAATTTATATTTTTTAAAATTATTTTATATATTAATATTAACTTTTTAAATATAAACATTTCGTAATTATCCATGAATGTATTAAGCTATTTTTTATTAACCATTTTATTTAATATTTTTATATTAATACATATAATTAATATTTATTAATTATTATTTATTATTTAAATTTTAATATTAATATATTTTTTCAAATTAATTTTTAATAATGCCATGGGGATAATATCGTATACTTAAATGCTTTAATTATTTTTTAATTTTTAAATTATTTCTTTTATTTTATTAACATAAAATATTTCCTTTTAAAATATTTCTAATTTTTTAATTATTATTTTATCTTATATTTTATATCCCATTTGTTTTTACATAAAATATTTATTTAAAACTTCCTTCATAAATGGGGATATATATGTAATAAGGTTATATTATAATGGGGTATTAAGCCGTCGTTAATTTTTTTAATTTATTAAAGAATTTAATCGTTATTATTTTAATTTTAATTTTTATTATTTTTTCCGTGAAAAATAATTATAAATACGCTTTATAAGTTTTATACATTTATTAATATATATATATTTAAAATAACTTTATTATGTATTAAATCGTTTATAATATTTCCGGTATATATATTTATTACGAGTATTAAAATAAATAATATAAGTAGAAATATTTAATTAATTGTCATTATTTACATTTTCCTTATAATTTTCCACCAAAAAATATCCATTTACTTTAAGTTTATTTTTTTTTTTTTCGCATTTTAAATCATTATATTTATACTTTATTATTTATTTTAAGTAATTTTCTTTTTAATTGTTTTTACTTTATTAACTTTATTATTAAAAACGTTTATATGGTCGACCATCGTTTTTATATTAACGATATTAATTAAAGCGATATTTTCGTCGGTTTCGTAATTATTAATTACTTTATTAATAATTTAAACGTTTATAATCATTCCATTGTAAATGGTTTCTTTAATTATTTTAATAATTATTACGATAATTATTACGATATAAATAATTATTATCGTATTATTAATTATTATTATATTATTAATTATTAAAATATAAATAATTATTATTATATTATTAATTACCATATAAACAATTACCATATCCACGATTATTAATCGATAAATAGTTTTTTTATCCATAATTTAAATTATAATATATTTTAAATGGGTTTAATTATTTATTATAATTTAAACTATAATATAATTTAAAAAAAGTTAATTAATTATTATTAAATTCATTATATTACATTAATATCATGTTAATTACATTTGCGGTAATTATTTATATTAAATTCATTATTAAATTTATTAATAACCTATTAAATATTTATTAACTTATTAACATTATTATAAGGTTTTTTTTTCTAAATGTTAATAATTAACTTTTTTATATTTATTGTTTATTTTTTAAGAAATAAAAGTAAACTTTAAGTTTTATTTTAATTTCGGGTTAAAATATTAATACACGTAAATTATCATTTAATATATTATAAATTATTAATAAATGTTAAATGGTTTAATTTATATAAATTATATAATAATTACGTATTAATTTTATAACTTATAATTTAATAAATATATTTTATAAATAATTATTTTTAATATATTTCGTATTTTTTATAAAAATAATAACCTCCGATTTAAGGATTTTAAAATAATCGAAAAATCATTTTAATGCCATTTCGTTATTTATTAATATTTAACTTTTTTCCGTAAATATTAATATACTTATCCACCATTATTAAACTTTTCCACGTAATAATTATAAAAATTATTATCGAATAAAATTTATATAATTATTTATAATACATATTACTCGTATTAATTTAATAAATAAATATATATTTTATTAAATAATTTCTTTATTAATCGTAATTATTTCATTAAAATTAATTAATAAAGGAAGATTTAATTAAAAGAAATTAATGTTTTTTAAACTTTAATTATCACCACGATCGTTTTTTTAATTATTTTATATTATTTCATAAATATTTTATATAACGTTAAAAAATAATTAAATTATATTTTTTATTTATATTATGAAAGTTAAATGAAATGTTTATACCATTTTAATAATACATTTTATTAATGTTATTTTCTTTATAATATTAATGTTAAAAGGTAAAAGTGGTGGTTAAAATATTCCATTATTATTATTAAATATTAATTTATTATTTATATTTTTATTAATCGTTATTTCGTTAATTTATGTAAATACCTTTAACTTTATATATAAATTAATTTATATACCACGTTTTTTTATGAATATATAAATTATTATATATATGTGTTAAATTAACGATTTAACGTAAAGCTTAAATCTTTATACGTTTAAAAATAAAAAAAATAATTTAATAAAAGTTATATTTAATTAAATCCATAAAAAATTAAATTCTTTAAATTTAAATAACGATAAGTTAAGTGTTTTTAACTTTAATAATATAATAAATTATAAATAAAACATTATTAACTTAATTATTATAAGTTATAAATGAAGCACTTATGTTTTAAGCATAATAAGTTTTGGTTTAAACGTTATAGGCTATGGCGTGGGCATTATAAGCTAAAACGTGGGCATAATAAATTGTGGCGTGGGTAAAATAAATGGTTTTAGCGGTTATGGTAATTATGGCGTTTATGGCGTGGGCACAATGACTTATGGCTTAAGCATAATAAGTTATGGCGTGGGCATAATAAGTTATGGCGTAAACACGATAAATTATGGCGTGGGCATAATAAGTTATAGCTTAGGTATAATAAGTTATGGTTTAAGCATAATAAGTTATGGCACGATGGGAACTTATGGCTTAAATAAACTTAATTATGGTATAATAAATAATTATGGTTTAAACAATTATATCTTAATTAATGTTAATAATTATGGTTTTAATTATAAAATAAATGGAATTAATAATAATGGTTTAAGTGGTAATTAAACCCGTGGTAAATTTTGAGGTGGTTCTTTTAATTTTACAAATGATTTAACTTTTAAAAGTAATGAATTTTCATGTAAATTAGTTTATAAATCCTTGAGTTTTATATTTTTATTATTATTAAAAGTTTAAAAATTAATGATATTTTTCCACCTCGATAATATAAGAAATATAAGAAATTTCGTTTTAAATTATGCTTTAAATAATAAAAGTTAAAGGTTTAATATTAATAAATATAAATATAATTCATTAAATTTATTCCGAAACTTAAAAATGTTTATAATTTATTTAAGGTTATATGTTATTATTAATTAAGAAAAGTTTCGTATAATCCGAATAATTATTAATGGTATTACGATTGTAATTTTAAATGTTTTTAAAGAATTAACGTAAAATTTAAATAAGCGAATCTTATAATTTAATATATGTTAAATTATTATAAAATTTTTATAATTTAATAAAAAGGTAATAATTTATATTATTTCTTAAAATTATGAAAACGATGATATATATTTAAATGAAAATGAATTAAAATAATTAAAAAAAGATTATAAAAAATATATAATAAAAAAATGGATTAATTAAATTATAAATTAATTAAAATTTAACGAATGTAAGTTAATGTTTAAATAATTAAATTTAAATTAAGTTTTATTAAAAAAGGTATAATAATTAAATATAACAAATGCATAAGTTATAATACACACACTTTTCGCTTATATATTTCTTTTTTATAATAAATCTTTAATTAACTTTAAATGGCTTTGTATTTTAAATTAATTTAAAGTAATGGGTGAGAATTTAATCCTTTTTTTACATTATTAATATAAAAAGGTAAAAATTTTATTCATTACTTTGTAAAACGGGCTTTTAAAGATAAATTAATGCCAAAGTGTCGCATAATGGTAAATAAAGTTATTAATTATAAAATAATAATTAATATAAAGGTTATAAAATAATTATATTTTTTAAGTTTTTTAATACGTGAAACTTTTTTATATAAAACTACGCTTAATTCATTTAAAAATATAACTTTTTACTTTAACCACCTTTGCGTTATTTTTAATATATTAAAAAATAAACTTTTCGCATTTTATATAAATAATTTATTAATAATATTATTTAAAAATATAAGCTTAATAAGAAATAAATTTATATATAAATTAATTATAAAATAAAATTCGTTTTTTTTATAAAAATATCACCGCATTTTAATATTAAATTAATGTAACTTAAAGATTATAAAAATATAATAATAAACATGTTATTTAATAACGAAACGATGTTTTTTAAATTATTTAACGGCATAATTAATAAAATTTATATTATTTATATAATTATATATCGAAAGTAAATTACCCTTTTAATTATAAAATTAAAAGTAAAATTTTTTTCATTTTTTTCCATTCCATTTATATTAATAAATAAAAGATTCCTTTTATTTTCCCTTATATTATTTACATTAATAAAGAAAAAGTTTTTTTCGTTTTTTTTCATTTTTTTATTTACATTAATAAAAAGAAAGCTTTTTTCATTTTCTTTTATTTTATTTACATTAATAAATAAAAAACACCTTTTATTTTCCTTTATTTTATTTATATAATTAAAGGGAAGAACTTTTTAAAATAAAAAATTAAATAATGATTTTTTTTTTAATTAAAATGAATATAAACATGTTTTACCAAGTTAACTTATATATTTAAAATCCATAAAAATATTATAATAACTTATTTAATATAACGTTACGGTAAATTAAATATATTAAAACTTTATTTATATTTTATATATTATTAATATATATTAATAAAGTATTACATTTATTATAAATATAATCATTTTTTCGAAATAAATTTTTATTAATTTTATTTTTAACATATTAAATAAAAATAAATTTCCGGATATTATAACCGTTATATAAAAAGAAAAATAATTTTTTTTATCGTAAAAGCTTAAACGTATAAAATAAAATAATTTATTAAAACTAATTAAAAAAAGGTAATAATCGGTGTTTATTAAAAAAGAATTATTTTCGTTTAATAACATAAATTTAATTATAATAAAAAAATAACTTATTATTTCATTAAAAGTTAAAAAGCTGAATTTAATTATAAAAGATATTATAATTAAACCTTTAATAAAATTAAATCCATAAGTATTTAAATTATTAAATATAAAAAAAGGTTTTATAAATAATATACTTTTATTTATTAACATTATTAAAATTTTAACCGTTATTTCGTAAGTTATTAATAATAATCGATTTAATGTATTAAATAATTTATTTAACTTATTAAATAATTTATTTTTTATATTTTTTATTATTAATCATTCCCCATTAAATAATAAATTAATAAAAAAACGGAAAGTTACTTAATTAATAATTAACGCGATTCATCCAAATAATACAAACGATTTTATAATTTAATATTAAACATAAACTTTTAAAATAATTAATAAAATAATTTTTAAGGAATTTTATAATAAACTTAAAAAAAAGTTAAAAAACTTTAAGGTTTTAAATTTTAAAAAAACCCTTTAATTATATAAATAACATTTATTAATAATTAAGATTTTTTAAGTTTAATTATTACAAAAAATTCGTATATAAAAAATAAATAAATAAATAATGTTATTTTATTATTTAATTTTAAAAAATAGCGATTTACGTTTTATTAATTAATAAACGATTATATAATACGATTAAAAATTTCTTATTTACATGTTATTATTTTCATTAATTAATTATCTTATACTTTTAAAATTTAAAGTTATATATATAAATTTATTTATTTATTTAATAAATCGATTAAATCGTTACGTTTTAAATTAAATAAATAAAAAATAATTCGTTAACCCTTTAAATTTAACAATTAAATTAAAAAAAATTATTAAAAAGCGATAATAAAATTTATAATAAAATTTTAAATCCACTTTTTTAATTAATATAAAAAAAGAATATATTTATTTTATTAATAATAAAAAGGTTTTATTAATTAAAAGGCGTTTTATAACTTTATATAACTTTATATAACTTGTGTTATATAAAGTTACGTTTATTTAAAATTAAAAATTAATAATTTATACGTTTATATAACCATAAAATATTATAATATATTATACGGTATTACATATAACATAACATAACTTATTATTTTTATATTTAAATATAATTTATATAAAAAACCAAAATATTAATAAACCATTTTAACTTAATTAATTTAACCCACATTTCGCTTATATACATTAAAAAATATAATAAGGTTATTTTACTTAATATTTTTTAAATATACTTAGCTTTTAATATAATATTTTATTTATTTAATAATTTTTTAAAAATGTAATTTAACCCATTTAAAAGCGTTTTATAAAATTTATTTAAACATATAATTATAAAAAATTTAATAAAATAATGAAAAAATAAAAATGGGAAAAAAGAAAAGGTATATAAATAGGTGTAAAAGTGGGCAGAATTTTTTTAAAAATAAATTAATAATATACGCGAGGTGGGCGTTAAAAATACATATGTTTTTATAAAAATTTATATACGGGGAAAAGTATTATTAATACGCGGGACGTATATAATAAATTAAATATTATTTAATAAATAAATAAGCATTAAAATAAAATATTTAATAAAATTAACGATAATTTCATTAAATTATATTTTTTAAAAAAAAAAAAATTAAAAAAAAAACAAATACATTTAATACATTAAAACAGTTTTAAATAATACACATTTATATATTACTTAAATATTTTTTTACATTAATATTTTAAAAAATAAAAAACATTAAACCTTAATAATTAATACTTAAAAACTTAAGAATTTAAAAACTTAAAAACTTAAAAACTTAAAAACTTAATATTTAATATTTAATATTTAAACTTAAAAACTTAATAATTAATATTTAAACTTAAAAACTTAAAAACTTAATACTTAATTACTTAAAAACCCATTTATTATTTACCATTTACCCATTTACCTATTTACCTATTTACCCATTTATTTATTTACCCATTTACCCATTTATTTACTTAATTTTAATTTTCAATGGTAAAAAAAAATAATGTCGCATATTTATAATAACCTCCGTTTTTTCGTATTAACATTCCCCGCCATATTTAAATTTAAAATTTACAACAATTCGTTAATTTTAAAACCTAATAAAATATAAACATTCATTATAATGTTATTATATAACTTCATACCATTAAAAACTTTAATACCCGATGTAAATATTATAAAATTTTTAATAATTTAATTATTTAATATTAATTAAAATAATTTTAATTTAATATTTAATGATATAATATTATTATTATATAAACGCATAATTAAATTAACGTTTTTATAATAAGTTTTTAATTAATATATTAATAAACAAATAATTAAATATATTTAAAACATTTATAAAGCTTAAATATAAATTTTAAATTTATTAAAACGAATGTTAATAATAATAATAATTCTTTTAAAATTATTAAAGCGAATGTTAATAATAATAATATTTTATTTAAAAATAATAACATTTTTTTTAAAGGTAATAATATTTGTTAAAAAGATGTTAATAATAAAAAGGTTTTTTAAAAGTATTTATATTACTTTTAATAATGTTAATATTAATTTATATACCTTATAAAATAATTAAAATTTATTAACCTTAATTAATTATAAGTAAATTTTAATATAATAAAAATTCTTTTAATAAATTAACCATATTTTATGCCATTATTATAAAGTTTAATTAATAATTAAAATTTATAATGTATAAAAATAAATAATTAATAATAGTTATTATTTAAATAATATAATAATGGTAAAATGGGTAATTAAAATAAATATGGTTTAAAAAAAAACGGGTTTAAAAAGTTAATTATTAAAGTGATTTTATTATTTTTTATTTTAATAATATATTTACATACTTAAAATAAAAAAATCTTAAAAAAGTACGTATCTACGTATTTTAAAAAAAAAAAAAAAAAAGTCTTATATATTTAATAAAATCGTGTATATATATAAAGGCTAAAACATTAAGATTTTAAACCGTGTAAATTTTTTTTTTTACGTTATATTTTTTAAAAAAAAAGAAATAATAAAATATTTTAAATTATAATAATTAATTATTGAATTTTAAAAAGAAAAAAATATTATTAAATTTTAAAAAAAAAATATAAAACCTTTATATTTAAATATTTATAAAAATTTTATATATTTATATTAAAATTTTATATATATATTAAAAAAATAAATACTTAATAATATAATTCCATTAAATTAAAACCGATTTTTTTAATTAATTAAAATATTTATTAATATACATTAATTACATTCGTTTAATTATTTTAATTATGTATTATAATAATTTAAAACGTAATATAAGGTATAACATAAAATTACCCTTTTAAAATCGCATTAATATTAAAACGTAAAGTTATTTTTTTAAATGATATAATATTTAAAGTTTAATCAAGGGTTAATGATTTAATTCCCCGGTTTTATACTTTTATTTCTTTTATTATATAACGAAATTATTTATTATTAATTAAATATATAATTACTTGGCTTTTACCTACCCATGTAACCACCTTTTAAACTTTTTTTTAAACCTTTTATTTAATTATTTATTAAATCATTTTTTTATTAAACCTCCCGTTTAACCACTTGTTTATTCCTTGTTAAATAACCCGTATAATTTTCCTTTTAACCATTCGTATACCCTTTAATAAACCACTTATATAACCTTTATTAAACCACTTGTATAAATCTTATTAAATTATTTTTTATACCACTTTTTAAACCTCCGATTAAACCATTCTTTAATAAACCACCCATTTTATTACCCATTTTACCACCCGTTTAACTTTTTATATAACCCCCGTTAAACCACCCTTTGTTTAAATTTTTCGTTTAATTACCTTTAATTTAAATACTTATTAAACCATTCGTTTAACCCCCGGTTTAACCACCCATTTATTTAATTATCCCCGGATAAACCATTTATTAAACTTCCGTTAAGCTTCTTTTTTAACCATTTATAACCATTCGTAACCACCTTTTTAACGCTTCGGCCATTTTTTTAAATTAAGGGTTTTTTTTTATTTATATAACTTATATTAAAAATTAAAGTTAATTAAATTAAAAGGAATTAATTACATAAACACCTTATATAATTAATTAATTAAAGTTACCACATTTGGTCCGTGCGCGAAAACCACTTTTTAATAAACTTTTCGTTTTTAAAAAATTAAATTATATTAAAAAACCATTATTTACGAATGAATTACCTCGAAACTTAAACTTTATTAATTTAATTAATTAAAAAATTTAATTTTAACCTACCATTAATAAAAAATATTTAATTAATAATAATGGATATAACCCCCTTGGAAATAATGGGATTTTTTTATTTTTAATAACTTAAAGATTTAATTTTTAATAAATAAAAAAACCTTTAATTTAAGTAATTAATTAACCTTTAAAAAAATAAACCATAAATTATTACAATTTTACGTAATTAATTTTTCCTTATGTAAGCTTTATTAGCTTTAAGTTATTAAGTATTACTTAATAAACTTTTATTTAAATTTATATATTATTACGATATATTTAATTAATCGCGGTAAAAAAATATCGTGTTAAATTAAAACCCATATAACTTTAAAATTCACTTAATTAACGAAGGTAAAAATAATCCAAAGATTTAACGTTAATTAATTAAAACCCATTAAAGTTAAATTAACACTTAATAAAACGATATAAAAATGTAACATAAATTAAATATAAAATACATTTACTTTTTTATTTTAAATAATATCGTTTTTAAGGAAAAAAAAAACTTCGATATAATAACCCTTTGTAAAAACTTAAGGCATGGGGGTAAAAGTTAACATCGCGAACTTTAAAATCATTTTTTTAATTTATTTTAATAATTAAATTAATTTTTTAATTAAGTATAATTAATTTATTTATTAATCATTTAAATTAATTTTTTTCCTTAAATTAAATCATGTAAATTAATATATTTTTTCGATTAAAATAAGTTAAATAATTAATATATATTTTTTTTTAATAATTATATTTAAAAAATATCTTTAAAGTACGTACCTTTAACCCATGAAAATATGTAATAAGGTTTTTATTAATTTACGGTCTTATAATTAACCTTATATTTATCGTATAATTTAATTTTATTATTGCTTTATTTGTTTTACCTTAATTAATTATATAACTTTAAATGCTTTTATTTTATTATTTATTAAGTTTTTTTAAAATAATTAATATATTTAAATATTATTTTTTATGTAATTAAACGGTTTAAATAAAGATGTCCCTAAATTAATAACCGGTAATTTTAAGGCAATTACTTTAACGTTATTTTTAAATATAATTCGCTTGCTTTAACTTTTTTAATTTTTTTAAACCTAAAAAACTTAATCTCGAATTCCCAGCTTAATTTATTAAATTATTTTTATAAATTAAACTTTAATAATGTTTTTAATAAATAAATTAAATTACGTTATATTTATAAAAATCTTTTTTAATAATTAAAATTAAAATTATTACGTAATTACGAGTTTTAATATATTATAAAAATCATTTTATTTAAAAGTTTTTTTTATTTAAATTATTTGTAAATTATTAAGTGTTAAAGATTATAAAGGAAAAAAATATATTAAAATTTTTCTTATATAATTACTTTTATTAAATTTGGGTATTAATTAATTATAAATTAATTAATAAACTTATTAATTAACCATTTATATATTTTTTTATATATAAAATAATTATAACTTTATATTTTATAATATAATTTTTTTAATAAAAAACCTTGTAATATAAGAAATAAATATATAATTCCCACAAATATTTATTTTAATTTATAAAAAAAATATTTTTAATTATAAATAAATTTTTTATATATTTATATTAAATTAAAAAATTAAAAATATATAATATAAAAAAATGTATAGTAATATTTTAACGAGTATATTTATTAAAATTAAATTTAAAAAAATTTAAATATTTAATAACGTTATTTAATATAAATGAAAATGGTTATAAACCATTAAATGGTTAAAAATCATTATAACTTAAACTTATTATAAATAAAAATAACTTTAATATAATGTTATGGTACATATTATATAAATAATTATTTTTTATATTTAAATGAATATAATTCGCAGCATAATTAACGTTATTTTTAATATTTAATTTAATATATTTTGTATTATTATTATTATTATTTTTCTTATCACTTAAATATAACCATAACTTTTTCTTAAATGGCTTAAAATCGGAATTAAACTTTTTATTTAAAAAATAATTATTACATTTTTAATTTTTATTTTTATCCTTAATTAATTCCATTTAATTTATATGCATTAAATAAAATTAATTAATTTTATTATATAAGTGTTTTTGTTTAATTAATTTCATTTGGTTAATTTATAATAAATAAATTTACTTTATTTTATCGAATTTTCGTTTTTCGTTAATTAAAATTAATGTTTTATGAATTTTAATGACCTTAATTAACAATTTAAAAAATTTTTTTATTTAAATTATTTTCATATACCGTTTATGTTTATTATTTTTAAAGTTAATAAAATATAATTTATTATTATTATTATTATTAAAAAATATAATAATAAAATTAATAAAAATAAATTAAGTAAAACAAATAAAAAGGAATTCCATTAAAACTTATGGAATATTTAAGCATGAAATATTATAATATAATTGGAATATTTTTATGTTAATATTTTTAAATTTATTTAATGCGTTAAAAATATGCGTGACGAAATAATATTTCCTTATATTATTAAAATTAAGTTTTAATATTATAATAATATTATTTTAATTTTATAAGAAATGGATATTACTTTAAAAATATATTATGTTATTACGAGTAAAATAAATCTTTTTCACTTTTACATCCTTAAAATATTTATGTATATTATTCGATTTAAGTTAACTTTAAGTTACCGAAAACATAACGTGAAATATTTAAAGCGAAAATAAATATATTATTATATAATAAAATGTTATAAGTAAATCACATAAAAAATAAATATTATTATGAAATAAAGTAAGTGGTTAAATTTATAAATTTTTTTAAAGCTTTAATAATTTAAACGGAAATTACCATTCTTGGAAATTAAAAATAATTAAATATAAGGTTTTTATATTTTATTAATAAAATATTAAAAATAAATAATAATTAAGTTAATATATTATTAATGTGTGTTAAAATGTGGAAAAAATATTACCTTAAAAGAAAAATATTATTTATAAGTTTAAACCGTTTATAAAATAAAATATTATTATTAATAAAATTAAGTTTTAAAAAGTGTGGTTTAATAATCCTTTTATTTTTAATTTAAATATTATTAATAATAATATAACAAGTATAATAAATTATATTATAAAATAAGCCGTAAATGTTATAAACGTTAAAAAAAACAAATATAATTAATTATTTATAATTAAAGTAATATATTTTAATAAATTATTTTAATTTTTTACATTATTCTTTATTAAAAGCGGGGATAAATTTAAGACGTAATTTTAATTATATATTTAATAAATAAGTATTTATAAAATTTATATTAATTAAATTTATAATAAAAAATAAATTTTAATGTTTAATATATAAATTAAGTATTAAATTAATATAATGAAATATAACATGACGTTAAATAATTAAATAATAAAAATATAAATTATTATTTTTTTATAAAATTAAACTTTTAAGTTAAAACTTATATATTTTATGTTTTTTTATTTAATTTTAAAAGTGGTATTATGTTACTTTATTACTTAATTTTAAAAAAAATATACTTAATTTTAAAAAAGGTATTATATCACTTTAATTTATAAAGCAAAAATTTGAAAATTTCTTAAATAAAAAAAAACGTTAAAACCTTATAACCTTTAATTTAATTAAATGTTTTTATTATATAAATGGATTAATATTATAAATATTATATACGTTAAAACTTTTAATTAATTAAATTAAAGGATTTTTATTTTTTAAATAAATAAAAGCTTTTCATATATAAATTATTTAAATTATTTATTTAATTATTTATTTTTTTTTAAAGCTACCCATTTAAGTGGTATAATATCCCAAGTTTAACTTAAAGTCGATAATTCGATTCCCCGATTTTTTACTTTTATTTCTTTTATTATATGATAAAACCATTATTCGCGTACTTATTTAATTACCTTTTAAAGTTTTTTTTTAATTATTTTTTAAACCACCTTTTAAATTACCTTTTATTAAACCTTTAAATTACCCGTTAAACCTTTTATTTAACCACTTTTTAAACCACCGATTTAATCCTTAATTTAACCATTTATTTAATTCTTATAACTTCTTTTAATTTAAATACTTAATTAATCATTTATTAATTTATTTTTTAAACTTTTCGTTTTATTACCCGTTAACCCGTTAAGTTATTTAATGAACCTTTTATTAATCCCTTATTAAATTACCTTTAAATGAATTACCTTTAATTTAATTATTCGTGTGGTTTTTATTAAATTATCGGTTTAACCACCTTTTATTAAACCTTTAAACCATTTACCGAACCTTTCGTTTAATTACTTTTTAAACCATTAATTTAACCCTTAATATAACCACCCGTTAAACCCTTGTTAAATTACTTTATTAAACTTCCCATTTAACCATCCATTAATTTAACCACCTTTTATATTACCCCTTAAACCACCCGTAAAATTACCCTTTTAATTACTTGTAATTATCCGTAATTACTTTTTTAACCTTTAATTTAACCATCCTTTTAACCACTTATATAACCTTCGGTTTAATTATTTATTAAACCCCCCGTTACTTATTAAATTACCTTTTATACCACCTTTTAAACCTTCCATTAAACCACCCATTTTACCACCCGTTATTAAATTTTTTAAATTAAAAGTTTTTTTTTCCTTATATAATTTATATTAAAAATTAAGATTAATTAAATTAAATAAAGTTAATTATGTAATTATTTTAAATAATTAATCCATTAAAGCTACCACCCACCTGGTCCGTGCGTAAAAGTTAACTTTTAACAAGTTTTTCATTTTTAAAAAACTCGAAAACCACTTTTTCGCGAACGGACCACCTTAAAAGTTAAGATTTATTATTTAATTAATTAAAAAACTTTACCTTAAAAACGATGTAATTAATTAATTATTATAAACATGCTTTTTTTTTAATAAAACCCGTTTTGTAAATATATTTAATTAAGTTATAAAAAAATTTAATTTAATTAATTAAATCGCGAATAATAGCAAAGCGGCTTTATAAGTTATAAAACTTAATTAATTTAAAAAATAATTTTAATTAAATTTAAAGTATTTACATTATTTAAGTGGTTTTAAAATCAAGTTATTATAACATTTAATTAAAGGCTTTTAATATTTCTTTATTTCTTTAAAAATTTTAATGTTCTTTTTTATTTAAAAAATTTTTAAATTTTTACCTTATATTTACATTTTTCTTACCGCTATTTTAAGTTTTTATGTTTTTATAATAAAATAAACGAAATAAATAATAAAACCTTTTTAATTAATTAAATTTAAATATATTATTTTTATTTTAATGTAATTATATTTTTATTATTAAAATTAAGGCCTTTCGATGTTAAACATTAAATATTTTCACATATAAATTATTATGGTAAAATATATAAATAACAAAATTCATGAACTTACTTAAAGTTTTTATTAATTAAAATAAATAACCTTAAAAGCTTTTTAATTAATAATATTATATTTTTATATTTATTTAAATTATATTAAATAAAAATTAATGCTTAACATTAAAAAGCCTTAATTTAAATAATAAAAATCTTATAAATTTTAATAAAACTTAAGTTATGACATTTTATAACGCGTTAAAATGTTATTAATAATATTATTTCGGATCGGTTATACGCGATTTCCTTTAATAAGCCTTTAATAATTATTATAATTATTATATACCTTTTATACTTTTCTTTATTTATTTTAATTAATATTAATATTAAAACGATGTAATTTGTATTATTTATTTTTAATTTAAAATAACTATTATATAAGTTTAAATACATTTTATTATAATAATTATTCGTAAAATTATTTAATTTAAAAATTAATGGCGTGGGAATTAATGAAAAAGGTATATAAATTTATATTAATATTTATATAAGGAAGTAAATATTATTAAAATTAAGTAAAATTATGTGTATATAAATTAAAATATACCCGCATTATGTGGCTTTTTTTTAAAAGTTAAGTTATTTAAATTATAATGGTTATTTATTAAAATATAATGGATAAATTATTATTAAATTTAAATATTAATTAAACATTAATATAATATTTACATACCCATCGCTTATTTAATCACGCTTTAAGTATTTAAAAATATAATTAATATACGAAACCTTTTAAATAATATATTATTTTATATTAAAATATTAAAACTCTTTTTATATCCATTATTATTTATTTCATTAATAAGGTAAAAAAAATAAAAACAAAATATATAATAAATTAATTATTAATTATAAATTAAGTCATATAAAAAAATAACAGCGGTAATTATTACCGCATAATATTATTTTATATAAATAAATAAATAAGTAAATAACATATTATAATAATTTAATTAAATTATATTTTAATTCCTTTTAAAAAGCTTTATTTTAGTTTATAAATTTAATTATTATAAGTTAAATTTTATAAGGTTTATTATATATATTTAAATATAAATAATATATAAATTTCATTTTTCCCGCTTTTAATAATTTACAAAAATATTCCACCGTACTTTTTTTACATTCCCATTTTTTTTAAAGCATATTAAAAGATTTATAATATATATTAAATTTTCGAAAAGGTATAATTAAATCTATTATTCGATGGTAATAACTTATTTATTTAATAATGAACTTATAATGTTATTAATTATATAAAAACGTTTTATACATTTCTTTAAATCATTTATTATAAAAGATATCTTTTTTATAAGTAAAATCTTCCTTAAATAACTTAAAAAAAGGTAATACAAAATTAATTAAATTTAACGTATTAAATATTATACATAAGCTTTCATATAATTACATATAATACCGATATATTTTCATATTATTATTATTTTAATGTTTAAATAAATTAAGCAAAGTAAATAATTAAGTTTAAGCTTTTTAATCGTATAATAAATTAAATAATTCTTATGGATAAGTTATAATTATATTATTAAAAAAAAAATCTAATGGTTTTTATAAATAAATTTAAGCTTTTTAATTATAATGGGAAATAAATGAGTTTTATACATAAATCTTAATTATATTACCTTAAAATTAATAAAATAATACGTTAAATTAATCGAAAAGAAGTTACATATATAATTAATTAAAGTTAATTTAAACATTAAATTAAATGAAATTAAATTATACGTACGATTAATTAAAATCAAATTATACGTATAATTAATAAAACGGTATATAAACTTAAGGGGTTAAAATAAATTAAGCTTGTGTTAAAGTTATTTAAAAGGACGTGGATATTATTAAAGGTGTTAAATTTATTAAGTTTATTAAAAAGTTTAAAACGATTAAAGTTATTAAAGCTATTAAAGTTATTAAAGCCATAAAAGCGATTAAAGTCTTTAAAATTATTAAAATTATTAAAACCATTAAAATCATTAATGTTAAAGTTTCGAAGCTAAATAAGTATTTAAGTAAATTAAAATATATATTTATTAAAACATAAGGTATAAAATATAAAATAAAAAAACTTAAAATTTCGTTTATAAAAAACCCATTCCCCTTTTAAATTTCGGTAAATAAATAAAATAATATACCACTTTAATTATAAAATATACCTAAATTACATATTATAACATTTTACATTTTTATTATACATATAATTAATTAATCCATAAAAAAATAAAATAAACTTATATAATTTTAAAATTTAATTATATATAATATATTCATTTTATTATATTATAATGTTAATATAATATTAATATAATTAAATATTTAAATATTTTTTAAAAATGAAATTAAAACTATATATTGAATTAATTTGCCATTAATATCCATGCATAATTAATTTTAATAACATATTAATATTATTTTTTAAAATTTAACAATTTCTTATTAATTTAAAAAATTAAAGCGTTATAACTTTTATATAATTAATTATTTCAATTTTTTTTAATTATTAATTAAACGCCTTGAGTTTTACAATGGGTTATTTGCTCGTAAAATTAATAAAACCATTTAAAAGTTAATTAACTTTTTAAGTTTTAATATTTATTTTAAACTTTAAAAGTTAATAAATTACTTTTATATTAAATAAATCATATATAAAACTAATATTAAAATTATTATTAAATATTATATAAATATTATCCCTTTATTATTTAATTAACACTTTTTATTAATTAAAAAATATATAACTTATTTAAGTAAATAATTTAAAAAATTAATTTTATATAATATTAAACATTGTTAATTGCATATTATTTATTAAACCTAACTTTATTTTAATTAATTAATAATAAAAGGTATAAAAGATGTTTTATTAATTATAATAATAATAATTACCATTAAAACTTAAAGTATTTATAAAAAAAAACAAATCTTACTTAATTAAAGAAAAGTTAATTAAATCCCATTATAATTATAATAAATTTATCATAATATAAACTTAATAAATAAAGAAATAATTATATTATTACGCAAGGAGCTTTAACCTTTTATTTTTATAAAATATAATATATATACATATTATACCTTTTATTTATTTTATTCCAAAATTAACCCTAATAATCCTTTAAAAATTAAGCTTTTATTTTATTAAATCTTTAATTTAAGCCTTAAAACCATCCTTTTAAAAGGCAAGACGTGGTAAGGTAAAGCAAAAAAAACCTTTAATAATATTAATATATTAAATTATAATTAAAATATTAAAAATAATTTAAAATTAAAATAATTAATAATAAAGTTAAATATTTTATTATATAAATATAATTTTGATAATTTTTTAACGTTAAAAATATAATATGCTAACAATAAATAAATTAATAAAACACTTGTAATAATATATAAAAAAAATTCAAAAAAAAATACAATATAAAAAATAATAAACTTTAATATTATATATTACAAAATAATTTCACATTTAACACAAACCAATTAAAATTAAATAAATTATTTATAAACACATTAAACACTTAAAATTTTATTTAATTCTTAACCATTACATATTTATTCATTAATATTATTATTGAAAAAAAAAACGTTGAAATTAATTTTACCTACGAAATAAAATAATTTATTCATTTAAAATGTTAACCATGATACTTATTAAAGAAGTCGATATTTTATATAAGTTTTTATTATTTTTATTATTTTTTAATTATTTTTAATTAATAAATATATATATATAATTAAAACCTACAATTATTAACCTTGTAAATTATTCAAAGAAAATCAAATTTATATATTACGATATTGCAAATATAATTATAATAAAAACTATACGTTTCTTAAAAACATAACGTTAAAATCAAATGGGTTATATTATAAATAAATTTAATTATTAAGCCATTAAATTATTAACCTTTTTTTATAAAATAAGAATAAAATTAAAATTAAAATAATAAAAGCATCACCTTTTAAAATATATCATTTTAATTAATGAAATATTAACATTTATTAATCATTAAATTATGGAGTTATATTATATAATTATTATTTAATATTTACAAAACTTAACCGTTAAAAAAATTCGAAAATTTTCATTTTAATATTTTATATAAATATTCTTTTACCATTTCATTTAAAAGCTTTATATTATAATAAAAGTTTTATTTTAAAGATTTATTATTTTAATAATATTACATTTTAATAATACTTTGTAAATAAAAGGACAACGTTTTTAAATGATTAAAATCTTTATTAATAAACCATTACTCCATTAAATCATTTTTACCATAAAATACACCTT